>BMAO01007567.1:0-98887 GCA_019973975.1 Trichonephila clavata | reverse complement strand
TTCTGAAAATCTTCATTACGTTTCGTTGTAGATGTGTTCATTGAAAGGCATATTTGGTTGTTTTTCATGGCAAAATATCTTCCGCCATGTAGTAGATATTTTTAAAACGGAATGTGCAGTACGACCGTTAGTCAGTAAAATCGCGGCTATACCAGAAGCAGTCATAGCAACTGCTGTCTTCTAGAGTTTTTCTGGTGGTTAATTAATAATACGTTTAGCAAAAACGTTTTTCTTGTTCCTCCAGGAACTTCGAGAAAAAAAGTGCACCACTGCCGGATTCTATTTTGCGTAACACTTGTTGAAAAACGTGACTTGTTCTGGAGTTAATTGAGGGATAAATTCTGTTATTCGATGTTGCAATGTTATAAAATCGTAGTTTAATTCTCAAGTAATTTCATTATCGAAGTCATTTCCGTCGAAACGACTAGGGCTTATCATTCCAAAACCATGTAGCTTCTTCCTAACCATTCTGAAAATTTTATTGCGTTTCGTTGTAGATGTGTTCATTAAAAGACATATTTGGTTGTTTTTCGTGGCAAAATATCTTCCGCCATGTAGTTTTTGTACTTATTCCAAAAGGTTTGAGGATTAGGAAGACCAAAGATGAAATAAGTATTGCGTAAAGCTCCCTAATTTTATTCGGCGAGTGACATTGTATGGATGCCTCCATAGTACATCTTCAAGTAATACCTAGATGTAAAAGTTCCCAGTTTTTATTTCTTTTAACTTTTCTTTTGTTACATTTATCAAATCTCACTGTTTAGATTTATCTGAAACGAAATTATTCGCACCATACGACAGATTCTCTCGTAATGACTATCAGTTTCCGAGGTTGAAACCAGTTTCGGTACTCAGCAGCCTACAGAGAATGTCTTCGTACTCCAAATCATTAAAATGTATACATATTAATGTTTCAAATCTGAAAAGCTGCAATCGTGTCTTCCCATGGTGAAATGAAGCGAATCATACATTCAATCAGACAAGTGTTTTGAGTGAGTGAGGGAGGGAATACAATAACATCGCACTGTTCAGCTGCTCGAGGCCTTTTGACGACGGATTTCGCAAGTTTGAACTATGGTCAAGTGATGAGGGCGACATTTGAGCTGCCACCTCCTCTCCTAACTACCACACCACACCCACGAAAAGACGTTTGAGCTCTCGACAAATTTAACGTGGCCGGTCTTCAGCGGTACTAGGGTCGAACTAATGACACGGCCGGCCACGAATCCGTTCCCTTGACCACTTGGCTACCGCGACCACCCGAAGATCGTGGAAGAAGCTGTATTACCAAGAGGAATAGATGGCTGAGATATACATGATGGGGTATTAACTACGAAAAAGTTGAATAACATCAACAGTTTGTTTTTATAAAGATGTGGGAACAGCAGGAGCGAAAACCTGTACTTGGCATAAGATTACCTGGAGATAAGTGCTTTGGCAGGCATCGGATCATGACAGGCATGTCATGAGTTCGGGCCCAGTACCACTAAAGACCCGCCGTGTAGGGGAGCGCTGCACGTTAAATCTGTCGAGAGCTCAAGCGTCCTCCATTGGTCTGGTGTGGTAGTTAGGAGAGAGGGCGTGCCAGCTCAAGGGTCGTCCGCGTTACTTGACCCTGGTTCAAAATTACGAGGTCCGTCGCCAAAAGCCCTCGTGTAGCTTAACAGTGCGACGTTAATATTCACTCACTCCCTCGACAGCGGTTCACCAGGATTTCAATGCATGTCTCAACGGAAACCTCTTTCTCCACGAGTTCGCAATCATAACTACTTGCTACCGCTGCGATCTAGACAGTGCTTCCCAACCTTTTTATCGCCGTGGACCGGTCCAAGTTTGATCATTTTACCACGACCCACTACGGTTTGGGGGATGTTGATTGTGTATATTTTAGATTGGTTTGATTTAACCCGCGATCACTCGCGCGGGGTGCTGTGTACACTCCGGCGACAAAAAAAAGCCTCCTAGAATTTCAAAAAGAATACGCAGAACCGCGATTTTTCAGTAGCTGCTCATTTTAGGTCATTGAACCTTCAGGCATGATGCAATCATTCTCGCTTGGACGATTGGAACGTAACGACCTTCAAAAATTTTTATCTGGGGTACTGAGAACTTCCCGCGAGCAATTGAGTTATGTTTACCGTCTGCTCTGCATGTTTGGAAATGATTTAAAATACTTGTTTTTTAATTTGTACTATCCTTAAAATTAATTACGAAGTAAGTTTATTGCTGGTATAAACGTTTTACTCGTGGTTTACAAAAAAAAAATTATGTATTTTAAAATAAAATTTTGCAGGTTTTTAAAAAATGTCAGTCTAATTTGTATAAAATAAATTTAATATTTTTATTTGTATTATACAAAAAACATCTTATATTTTACAAATGTGCATAATTTTTTACTTAATTTTTTTTCCTGTTTAAATAAACGTGTTAAAAGTTTGGGGTGTTCTCTACACCCCGCGAGTAACGACGGTAGAAAACAGGCGCGAGTGACCACGCGGGTTAATAATTTTAATGTAATAGTATTTAAACATGCTCCCCCCCCCCGAATAAAATACAGTTACACCAAAAAAATGAATATAAAGTGATCTGTCATGGAACAAAAAGTCATTTCCACTGAAAGTCGTACAAATCTTAGAGGTATACTCCACAGTAAATAAAATAGAAATAATTTAATATACCTTGTGCCGCCCGGGGACCACTGATCTAGAGCAGCGGTCCGCTGCGGCTCGTGGAGTGAGTGAGTGAATATTAACTCTTCCTACTGTTCAGCTACTCGAGGGCTTTAGATGAAAGACCTCATAATTTTAAACTATGGTCAAGTGACGAGGACGACACTTGAGCGGTGACGAGGCGACACTTGGTGTGGTGGAGAGGTTCCACCTCTCCACCACACCAAAGGGAGGACGGTTTGAGCCTTGACATATTTGAACTTTATCGGTCCCCTCTGCACGGTAGATGGCAACAATAGATGGCTGAGATAAACATGATGGGGTATTAATTACGAAAAAGTGAATAGCATCAACAGTTTGTTTTGATAAAGATAATCTGGGAACAGCAGGGAGGGGGAGCACATTACTTGACATAAGATTGGCTGGAGATAATGTTTTAGACATTGAAAAAAAATATGAAAGTCTCGAATTTGGATTAATTTTTTTAGAATTCAAGATAATCTACTTATATAAAGCCTGCGAAATAAATCTACGTCCAGACTTCCTACATTGTCTTTAAAAATCTTTCATTGGCAAATATCTGTATATACGAGTATACATGACTTTTCAGGACTAAATTGTAAAACAAATGAAAATTTTAGCTGTACAATAGCAATGTTGGTATGTGACAAAAAATACAAAGACCTCTAATTATTGAAACATTTTTATTTCAATTAAACATTCTTAAATGCAACGTAAATAAAAGTATGAAATGCGTTCTTCAATAAATACAACTTATTTATATCAAAAATGCATGCAATGTAATCTAGTTCCGCAGTCAGCTCAAAACTCCACACTTATATTAAATAATGTAAATATATTACAAGAGCACAGCCCTGAAATATTTTATTCTAACTTAATTAGGTATATTTTCCTGTGAACAATAAATAAATTCAATACGTTCGCAGTGGCAGATTAGACTATTTTGGCATAAAGATTTGCAATTTCATCATTCAAATTTTCCACTATATAAATTTTAAAAATATATAATAAGGAAAAGATATATCTAGAGTCGGCTTATAATAAAAAAAGGGCTCTAAAACTGGAGCCCTGGTTTGCAAGCAGGGTTTGCAGCTGGTTTGCAAGCAAACTGGTTTGAGCCCACTAAATGGCTCAAACCAATTTGTCTTTTCAGTTCGAATTCTTTAACTTGCACTTTTACATGATCTGCATTTTCTAATGTTACGTTATTGTTGTATGGAATGAAGCTTTAAGATCCTCAAATGCTATAGTTCTTTCACAAAAGCGATTGATAGTTATTCAATATTTTGTGAACTAATTAAAAAAAGGTCTCTTACTCAAAGATTTCCAATTGCAAGAATTGACCTTGAATATTTTCTGAGCCAATGGAAAAATTTGATTTCGGAAGCTCTTATTGACTTTGATAAAGAAAAGCCAAACGGGTAAATATTTGACATGCTAAAATTCACCTTAATATTAGTTATATTTTTCGTAAAAACGATTCGTTAACAAATGTTTTTTAAAAGGAAAATGGAAACATTTATCTATATGATGGTGCAAAAATAAAAATATCGAGTAGAAGTTTTTTCTAGAGAGAAATATTTGAGACAGGTCCAATAGGAGTCATTTGTAAACATAAGAAAAAGAAAATAATTTTACAAACCTTTTTACACATGAGGTAAAAAGTTTTAGGTCTTTTACTCGAATTTTTCTTTATTGAACGGATGTGTAAAAGTGTCGAAGGCATGGGTTTTGCCTCTTCAATTCCCTTTTGAAATCGTTATTTAAAATCAAACCATTACATCCAATCAGAGACAAATTTTCCAATGCTGGAAACCGAATAGCTTTAAGAGAATCTTGATTGGTCATGAAACTATTTTGGCTTAAATTTAATTCAGTTCAGTTCAGTACAGTGCTGTATAATTGGAGGCTTGGCTAACGCCTTATGCTCCGTCAAAATTTGATGATTATAGTGAATTTAGATTCTATTGATAGATATTTTAGAAACTATTGATTGAGATATTTTGAAATATATTTGTTGATATTAAGAATTCTTCTACTTTTTGGACATGCTCTATTGTTTTACAATTCGCTATTGCTGGATAGGACCATTCTCCGTGGTTGGAGATAAAATTTTTCAAAATTTCTCGTTGCGCTTTGTATTTGCTGCAGGTTAAAATGAAATGTTCACTTATTTCTGGCACCTGACATTCCGAAAACAATGGAGAATCTTTTTGTTTGAAAAGAAAATAAATATCGTTCAGTGGTAGTTTTTTGCTCTCATCTTATAAATCAAAACCTCTGACTTACTATTGTTTGCTGCCTGTTTTTTCCACTTTTCAAGATGTGAAATATAATTATAATTTTGATATCTTCCACTGAAATCCAAGAAATAATACTCCAAGGATCTGGAGAGGTCTTGGCTAATTTATCAACTTCTTCATTGACTTCTATTCCTTTATGAGACGGTACCCAAATGAATGTGATGGATTGAACTATTTGAAGACTCTCTTGCAAAGTTGAACTTAAATTTAAAATTATCGTATTGGATTTTCTATTAATATTTTGGATACTTTTTAAAACTGATAAACTGTCCGTCAGGATAACGTAACTTTCTGCTTCTGTAACCCAATTTTGTATTGCAGTCCATATGTGTGTGGCAATAGCTTCAGCTGTGAAAATTGAAATAAACTCTTTTAGTAAGAAATTCTGTCGGACGTTTTTCTTGGGAATTAAAATTCCTATTGTTGTCTGATTTGTAGTTTTTGAGCCATATGTTATTAGGATACTGTTATTGAAATTTGTTTGAATATAATCTATAAACATATTTCGTACTATGATATCTGGAAGATCTTTGTTTTGAAAAGGCATATAGTTCATGCGTATAAATGTTTATTTTATGGCTTTCATAGATCGGAGGAGGCGGAATCCATTGAAGAATATCCACTTAGAGATGCAGAGTTCTTGGAGGAGGTTGACTGTCTTTTGAAAAATACTAGTTTCTCTTATTTCATATTTATAGAAAATTTCATTCATGTCCCAAAATAATCTTGCATTCGGTGACCAGTTTTTTAATGCTAGTTGTTTAGTTAAAAATTTTCGGCAAAGGAGATTATGATAATTATAAACACTGCTATTCACAGTTTCTGCTATTAATAAATCTACCGGGGTGTTTCTTGGGAGACCTAGGACTAATCGCAAGGCAGCATTGTACATCGGTTCTAGTTTCTGTCTATTGGTACTGATAGCAAAGGAAAATAGTTGGCTTCCATAGTCAAAGATAGATCGGATTGTGGCATTTATAATTGTTAAAAGGTGGTCAGTTCTTGTTCCTATTTTAGGAGACGATAAGGCTTTAATGGCATTTAGATATTTGAATCCTTTCTGTCGTAAGTAGATTATATGGTTTTTTCAAGTGATATTAAGGTCAAAGATTATACCTAGGATCTTTTTAGATTTTTCACTTCGGGAATAGGTTTGCCATATATTTTAAGTAATGGTAGTATAGTGCTTCTTTTTTTCTGGAAAAGTTGATTAAGCTGCTTTTTTTCTGGAGAGGTAGTTAGTTTCCATTTTTTGCACCATGCTGAAATATTATTTAATAATTCTTGCATTTCATCTATTGTTTCTTTCCAATTAGTGCCGCCCTTATATAAAAATATATCATCAGCATATACTAATAAATGGCTATTATATTGGATTTCAAACAGGTCTGACATATATATCATAAACAGAAAAGGGCTTAAAATACAACCTTGAGGAACACCATAATTATTTTTGATGATTTTCGAAAATTTATTTCTCCATTTTAATTGCATTGTTCTCTGGTGTGAGAAGTTTTGAATCTATCGCAGTAATCTACCAGAAAATCCAACTTTTTTAAATTTTGAAACCAGACCACTTGGCCACACCGAATCAAATACTGCTTTAATATCTAATGCAACCAAAAAAAAATATTCCCTGCGTTCTCTAGCTAGTATAATATCATGATCTAATTGGATTAGAGTATTAATGCTGCTTCTATATATAAGGGTAAAAACCATGATGATTTGCATGAAAAATTTTATTGCGAAAACTGAAATCTATCATTCTGTGTAGAATCATTATTTCTAATAATTTAGCAATTACTGAAGTAAGTGATATTGGACGGTATGATGCAACTTCCTTGGGATTTTTGTGAGGTTTTAAGAATGGTAAAATAACTGAGAGTGAGTCCAATCTGATGGAATATGACCTTGAAAACTAACGGTCATTTAAAAATTTCAGAAGTAAATTTATTCCTTTGGTGGGGTTGATTGTTTGAATAGAAATTTTATCATGTCCTGGACTGCTGTTCTTTTGATGCGATATTGCTATTTTTAATTCTTTTAAGGAAAAGGGCTTATAGACATCTTGATTATTGTCCGGAATAGAGGTATTATGAATATCATCGCTATTTTGTTTTGCATAGTATTGTAAAAAGGTGCTTGCTTGGGATTCTTCGTTAGTTAATATGATTCCATTGTTCTCAATAATATTAAATGAAGAATGGTTTGGATTTTTTCTATCTTTGATTATCCGAATTATTTTAGAAAGATCTTTGGGAGAGGTGATTTTTTCGCATGTCTTGTGCCAATAGCCTTCTTTACTAGCTTTAATTGTTCGCTTCAGTTTTGCGTTTATTTCTTTGTATTTTATCCAATCTTCTTCTTTAAAATATTTTTTTGCTTTTTTAAGAAGTTGTCTCTTTTTTGCTCTTAAATGTTCACATGCTGCTGTCCACCATGGAGCTCTTGAATTGATCCGTTTTAATTCTAAGTGTTGAGCTGAAATTTGAGCTTTTTTAATTTCTTCTATTATATTCATATTGATATTTTCATTTGAATTTAATTTTTGTTGAAGAAGATTGGTAAATTTTTCCCAATTTGTTTTTTGACTTAAAGAATTTATTGTCGAGCTGTATGATCCTTTGTATTCAATGATTATAGGAAGGTGGTCACTTCCAAAATTATCGGTATATGTAGACCAAGATAATTCATAATTTAAACTTATTGACGTTAAAGAAAGATCTATTGATGTAAATATTCCCGATGAATGAAGATAATTTGGACTTTTATCACTAAGCAACATTAGGTCATTTTCTAGAATCCAATCAAAAATCCTTTTTCCAGGAGCATTGGAATTCCTTGAGCCCCATACTTCATGAGATGCATTAAAATCTCCTAGGATCAAACGATGATTATCAATATATGATGCTATTTTCGATAGATTGGCGTCATTAAAATTTAACAGTAGAATGTAAATGTTAAAAATTGTAAGAGGAACTGCATTTATCTGAGCTCTGACTATTAAAATTTCTAGGTGTTCACTAATTTCGGAAAAAAATTTTACGGCACTAATATCTTTCCTCGAGGCAATCAACAATTCTCCTCCTCTTCTGTTTTCTTTATCAATTCGGAAGATATGCTTGTTGGGAATAGTGAAAATGTCATTTGGATGTAACCATGTTTCTTGAATTATTAAGATGCTTGCTTGTTGAAAAATTGGCTCAAAAATAAAATCTGATCTTTTGTTTTTAACTCCGCGTGCATTCCATTGGATAAGATTCACACACACACACATATTCTGAGAGAATAATAAAAATGCTAAACTAAGTATCGGATTAAATTTCCAGGGAGTGAGTGAGTGAATATTAACGTCGCACTGATTAGCAACACGAGGGCTTTTGGCGACGGTCCGCGTAATTTTGAGTGAGTGAGTGAGTGATTTTGGGGTTTATTGGCGCAAGAGCCGACTTCGGCTATACTGCGCCAAACATTTGTTTTAATATCTGTGGTCTAGACGGGAAAAGAGAAAGAAAGAATGAATTGAATGACAAGAAAGAGGGTCGAAAATGGAGCAGGATCACTAGGGTACCCCGGGTTCGTGAAGCCCGTGTTTACCAAAGACAGTAAACCCCGTGGGAAAAGGAAAAGATCACTAGGGCACCTCGGGATTGTGACACCCGTACTCACCTAAAGGTGAGCCCCCTGAGGGGCCGCGTAATTTTGAACCATGGTCAAGTGACGCGGACGACACCTGAGCTGGCACCCCCTCTCCTAACTACCACACCAACGGGAGGACGTTTGAGCTCTCGACAGACTTAACGTGCATCGCTCCCCTACACGACGGATCTTTAGTGGTACTAGGATCGAACTCATGACACGCTAGCCATGATCCGATGCCTAGACCACTCGGCCACCGCGGCCACAAATTTCCAGGGAAAAAAGCAGATCAATATTAATTTTTAACTGGACTTAAAGGAAAAAATTGGATGCATCTATAATTTTTTTATTTTGTTCCAATGAACTTTCTAATATATTTCCTCTCTGTTCTGATAATTTTTTGAGTCTTTCGCCTTTTCATTTAGTTTCCTAATTATTAGCATGATGTCATCTTTTGGTATTGTTAAGTTGGATGCAGCTTTTTTTAAAGTGGACTCCAGTGTATTCATTAATGAAGTCAAATTTGAATTTATTTGTTCTACCACCGTATTCAGTTCTATTGTGAAGCGGTTTACTATTTGCTCTAATTTCTTTTCAAAGATATTGTAGTTTTCTTCGAATTTCTGTTGCAATTTCTTGACTTGTTTTTCGAGACTTTCAATTTTTTCTGTTTGATAATTAAACGTTTTGGCGGAGTAAGAGGGTTTTTTTTTTTTGCATTTTGATACTTTTATATTGCTTCATTTCTCGAAACCTGCTGTTGTGCTTTAATTTTTAAGATTTCAACTTCTTCTTGATATTTGTTACATATTTTCGAATTGGCTTCATGTGCCTCTCCACAGCCGCTACATTTTTTGATTTCATTAATCTTTACACTCGCTTTCTGGATGATTTAAAGAGCATATTCGGCATTTTAATCGAGTTTCGGCAATATTTTTGAATGTGTCCGAATTTCCATCATTTTGTGCATTGTTTGGGCTGTTCATAATATAGATTAGTTTTAAGCATTTCAAATCCGATTGGAACTTTTTCGGGAATGATGCATCCAATTTGAGTAATTAATTTTAATCGTTTTGATCGGTACGAAACCACTTTCTGTTCTTTTTGTAAATAGTTGAATTTCCAAAATTGGTGAAGTTATTACTTTCTAATTCCGACTTTATGTATTCCATAGTATAATCCGTGTCAATTCCTTGTATTATATAGCTGCTGGTTCGGCCAATAAATGATAATCTTGCATTAATTTTTACTCCATTTATTTCTTTAATATTTAAAGCTTCTAATGCGGTATCGCAACTATTTATTTTAATTATAATTTCATTATCTCTGGTTTTGCTTATTGACTGAGTATTTTTTTCACAGAGAATGCATTCATGATGGCTTCTTTTAATTTAATCGGATTACCACTCTGAAATGTGTTATCTGATTTAAAGAAAATCGTAAAATTAGGACTTGTAGTAATATTTTGATTTTTCCTAAATATCTCCAATAATTCAATATCTGTAGTTTTACTTCTAAAATTATTTGTTGCTGAATAAGAATTGACAATTTCTATTTCCATTCTGCTATCTGGGTGAGGGAAATCATCCATTTTTCCCTTCCACTCTAACACTATTTCTTATAATTACACAAACTTGTGCAAATACTAAAATTAATATAACGTATCCAAAAATAGAACTATACAAAAAAAATTTCTAACTAAAACTTAATCAAAGCAATCTCACCACCTCAAATCAGAAGTTTAAGCACAACCTTCAACCACCAACACCAAGTCCAAACACAATACAATTTGCTCTAACCGTCAAATTTAATTCTGTAAGATATTTGAGATCAGACAACGGTGTTGCAGTTAAGGAGTAGGAATGATTTTCAAATTCACCAGTCAACCCTGAATCGGATATTGTTGGGTTTGACTCTAGTATCAAACATTCCAAAAGTGTTAAATTTTGACAAATCAAGTTTACAGTTTCATTCGAAACACGAATGCCTGAAGCTTTTAAAAAGCGAATGTTTGGGTTGCGCTGCAGTAATTCAAAGAGTTTACCATCGCATATATAACATAAAGCCAAATTAAAGTACTTCAGTTTAAAGGTGTCGAGGATTGACATAGCCATTACATAACTGATATTTGAATAATTTACACAGAGAGAGATCTAATTTTACAAGGTTCTGTAACCGAAATATTTCAACGATGCACTCTTGGTTGCTCCTGATGATCAACTCTTGAAGATTTGGCAAACATTCGCAGACAGCAAACTGTATCATCTGTTACATGCAATGAGGTAGACAAATTAAGAGATACAAGGAAAAACTGTACACAGGTTTTCACAGAGCTGCGGTATGTAAGTTAATAGGAAATGATACGCTTCTCAGATTTAAACCCTCAATTTTAGAGATAGTTAATACAGCCTCTCTCTGCTGACAAGTTTGAGCATATAAAAATAATATGCGTCAGTGTGTTTCTGTTTTTTTTTCTGTTAACCTTTTTATACTTTCAAAAGTCAAAAATTTGTGTGAAGGATCAGCTTCCCAGTTCTCCTTCATCACAAAATATCTCGCGTGAGTGAGTGAGTGATTGTAGGGTTTATTGGCACAAGAGCCGAGGTCGGCTATACTGCGCCAAACATTCGTTAAAATATTCAAAACGTTTTAAAATATCTAAAAATGCCGACAAGAACACTGTTTCAATAGTACAAAGTAAATTAAAATATTAAAATTCATTTCAAAAAATAAAGGAACATACATTTTGGTGGGGGGACGAACCCTGCCACAAAGTCAACAAAAGTTAAAGCGGAAATATTCAAAAGTAAAAATCTACATCAAAAACAAAACAAAAATTCAGCTATTTGCTGGTAATGTAAATTGTAAAAGAGAGAACAATTACTTTTTGTCAGTTTTATATTGAGTAGGTGTAATAATGTGAGAATAAGGTTCAAAGTAATATGCCGGTAGAGTCTTTATTGTATCCTTTTTCGGTGTTTCCACATCTTCTTCTACATCATACATAATCATGTCCTCATCTGAGGTGTCTTGAATAGGTGAACTTTTCCTCGGTTTATGGGGTGCCATTTTTATCTCTATTTTTGGTTTTCCAGTGTTAGATATGTTTTTGGTAGGACGCCTTTTTTTACAACGTTTTGAAGCCTGAGATACAGAAGTTGTATTTGTTGATGGTAAGTTATTGAATTCGGAGGTCGTAGCTATGGTACTAGATGTTGTGCAGGTGGGAGTTTCAACAACAACAGAAGAGGGTAGAATAGTTTATTTGGAAGAGGATTCAATAGGTGAAAACATATTATTGGTGGTGGTAAGTACTGAATTAGAAATAGGAGTCGGTGGCTGAGTTTCTGACACTGTAGTGGCTATTGAAGAGATTGAGGGCAAGAGGTGTGCTTGGGTTGAAGATGATGTGGAAACAGCAGGAGTGGATGTTGGTATATCTGGTTTTGGGAGGGATGAAATTGGATTCAGTAAATTTAAAGGTGGATATTTTATTTTTGTTATATTTTCATCGTTTGTGTAGAATTATTTATAGTAGAGGGTTTGGCAACTTGAGCATAAGTTTGAGGTAACTGTGGAACTATTAATTTACGTGCCTCTGGATACGAAATATTTTTATTTGTTTTGATTTCCTGTATCTGTTTCTCTATTTTCCATTTAGGGCATAATTTAGAATCCGATGAATGGGGCTGTGAGCAGTTTATACATTTCGGCTCTAGATTGCAATCTGAGGAAGTATGTCCAACAGATGCACATATAGAGCACTTTAATTGTCCACGGCAAGAAGTTTGAGAGTGACCGAACCTCTGGCACTTAAAGCAGCGCAGAGGATTCGGTACATAGGGACGGATTTTACAGTTAAGGTAGCCAGCTTTAATGTTTGATGGTAAGTTAGGGCTATTGAATTTAGAATTAAATGTTTAGTGGGGAAAAGTGAAGTGTCTTTTTTTATTGTAATTCTTCTGACCTGGGTAACACCCTGATCAGCAAGTTCTTCCAGGATTTCTGCTTCAGAAGCCCACAAAAGATCTGTTTCGGAGATGACACCACGACAAGAATTTAAAGATTTGTGAGGAGTTACTGTTAACGGGGAATCTAAAAAGGGGTTTTCGCCATTAGGAAAGTTTACTTTGTAAGACAGATTTAGTTTCAATCAATAAGTCACCAGATCTTAATTTTTTGATGGATTTTGGCTCTCCACCTATCCCTGTCAAAACTTTTTGAATTATAAACGGAGATTTCTGTGACATTTCATTGTTCGGTAGTGATAGAATTAAAAATCGAGAATGTGCAGCAATATTATCAATGGCAATTGTGGGTAAAATAAGGCCTTTACCCGGGCACAGCATATTAGGATCCATAAATGCGAAACAAACTTCATTCTGGCGTGCCTCCACCCACCACGGAGTCCAACAAGGGAGGCAGTGAGCCGGTCAACTGGCAAACACCAGGCACGGCGCTTACCTGGAGTACACCCAGAATATAGTACTACAGCATCAGGGCGAGGATCCAACGGGTAAACCCGCCACCCCTTATCTGCAGCACTAACCCTAAAGCAATGTCTCCGATGAGACTTATCACCAGCCGATTGACAGGAGCGGGCTCACTCCTGCCACCCGTCTACAGCGAAGCGTGGGCCAAAGGGAACGCAAAGGTATCCCCAGAACACCATTTTCCTCCTTACGGGACGCCGCACACGGCAAACATGCGGGTTGACAAACAACGGTGTTAGTAAAACAATACGAATATCGAAAATAAAATCAATAATAAAGGAACCAAATTAATGTATCACAAATTAAAAACAAAACTGTGTTAATAACAAATATATATAAAGAATAAAATTTAATCACAAAAAAGAAATTTTCGATTTTATAATCATGTATATTTAAAAAAATTTAATCTGTTATCTAGACGGGAAAGGAGAGAAGAATGAAAGTAATGACGAGAAGGAGGGTCGAAAATAGAGAAGGATCACTAGGGTACCCCGGGATTGTGAAGCCCGTGTTTACCAAAGACAGTAAAGCCCTTGGGAAAAGGAAAAGATCACTAGGGCACCTCGGGATTGTGACACCCGTACTCACCTAAAGAAGGTGAGCCCCCTGAGGGGACAAAATATCTCGCACAATTCTTCTCGGCTTAGTACGTTGGCATCAAATGTTAATTTTTCTTTTTTTAAATAAAGATTTGAGGAGTTTACTCATGACATAATCTGACAGACCAGAAGCCATGTGTAATTTTAATGTAGTAACATTAAGAAGTGAAGCAAAAAAAAAAGGATATTAGAATTTTGTACATTCAATGTCGTCAAATTATCACATTGCAGAATTCTACCTTGTATTTTGGATTTACATTTGCCTTTACCAATTTTGCAGTCAATAAATGAAAGAGTGCCGAACTGTTTGTCGTATTTCATCAAGAACTCTACTACATGACCTTTGAGGACGATTCGATGAAAAGAAAACCACTGAAATCGTCGTGTCATTCGAGAAAATAAATTTGGAGCTTCCTTAAATTCTTCTGAAAATTGAATTTTGACGTCACAGAGCAGCTGGTGACAGTCAGTAGTTGCAACCACTTCTTACATACTAGAGAGAACATTGAAATGCACTTCAAATGAAGAATATAGGAAGAGATATAGAATAACCAAGATCATAAATAATGGATAGTATATAATACAAAGAATTATATTTACTTAGAGTAATTTTTTATGCAGTATATAATAATCTTATAATATAATTTTATAGAAAATATTATAATATTCATATATGATATAGTAATAATTATTATATGTAATAATAATCATATAATGTAATTTAAAATAGTAATTATAAAAAGAATAATAATCATATTGTAATATAATAAAAATTATATGCAATGCAACATGATAATTATAAATAACTAACATAATATTATAAATAACATAGTATAATAATATTTATAAAAAATAATTATAAATAAAGATTATATAATTAAATAATAATTGTATTTTTGTATTATATTATATTAATAAAATAATCACATAATACCTATTAAAATTAATGAATATAAATTAAAAGTGTCGAAAACTTGCAATATTCCTAAGACTGCAAGTTCCTTCAATGAATTTCATGGAACAAGGAACGTTCAAAAAAGCATTTTAAAAAAGTAAAATAAAGTGAAAATATACGATTTACAGAAATAATTAAGAACATAGCACTAATTTTTTGAAAAAAAAAATATCCTGGTATTCTCACCGGATGATATTAGAAAAATCCATATTCAAAATTAGCACAAAATATAGCAGATGACTGAAGCATATGGCTTTAAGAACAAATGCTTAAAAATAATTAATTTTTAAAAAAAATCGAATTATAACCATCTGAAATTAATAGAGTAACCACGGGAAAAAAATAAAAACGTTCTCCCCCTAGCAACCACATTGCCAGATGAAAAAAATATCAAGGTAACCATATTGTAATGTTATATATATCGCCCATCTTAGCGAACATAAACTAGGTGCGTAAACCCATGATATCAAACTAGCACCTATTTGTCTTTAAAAAGAAAGTCAAAGTTTTGGCTTATTTAAAATGTAATCAATGGCATATTTGTATTTAAAATCTATTGACTTTTAATTATTAGAGATTCATGAAAATAAAATCACTAAAAAGCATTGAAAATAACAGCTGCAAAAACATTGAAATTTCCAACCTCACTTGTTTCAAAATATATAGCAGTTCTCCCAAAACTATAAAATATGAATTGAGCAATGTCAATACATGTCGATTATACAATGGTAATTTCACAACAATTCTCAATCTCAGTATTAATAATATATATAAAAAAAGATACATTTTCTAACAAGAGCTGAAGCTTCATTCTTTGATCATTCAAACAAATGCTCATAAAACTATTTGCCTTCTACATATGATGTGAGGATGTAAACATTGGTAATCCATCAAAAAGCTAAATTTTTTAAGATTTCCGGGGAAAAAGTTTTGAAGTACTTGTGACGGATCTATACGCGGCTCTACTAACCCCTCGAGGACTCTTTAAGGAAACTATTCATTTCAACCAACTTTCACCGAAGGTAAGAAAATGTGATTATGTAAATTAAGATTATTATATAAATTCTGTATTCGTGAGTTTTGATAGTTAGTGATGTGTGGATCGTGAGTTATTGAAGTGCGAATCTAAGATTATTAAAGTGAGAATTGAAGATATCCAAAGCGAGGATCACTTGGACGTGAGCTGATCAAGATAGATAGAGTAAATTGCTAGGGCGCGTCGGAGTTAAAACCGAGCTTGTATGGGTTATCGTAGAAATTAGTTGAGTGTCCGTAATATTATCCCCAATCTAACTGGTCTCACCTTCGCGCTCTAAATAGTGATCAAATTATCTTAATTGGATTATTATTGTGCTTGTGTCAGTGCTTCTCAAACATTCACTATTGGCTACCCAATTTTCAATCATAATTTTTATCACGCCCCCTTTATACAATAATAATGTATTGAATGCAATAATGATGAACTTGGCGCTAAAGCTACAATACGAACTTAATTATAAAACGTGCAAATTAACTAGATAAGAATTAAATTTTTAATATGCTGCTTTCAAATAATATATATTTTAAGTAAATTACTTTTAAGTAATAGGATAATTATTGTGTTATTTTTTTACTATCGCTAATTTTAAATTGGAGCAGATTGCAAAACGATATTTAATAGAATACATATCTCCTCCATCATTCATTTCCAAAAGTAGAAATGTTATTACAAAAATAGTCTATGGTCTATGTTGCTCTCTATCATATCCTTCACATCTAGCATTCTCGCGAACGTCTGCGTGAGTCTGGGCAACTTATCGGACGTCTGTGCAAAACACGTAAAAATGCTGTGCCTCGAAGAATTCAAGTTCTACTTGGTCGAGTCGATACTTCTATAGCTACCGAATCTACCTAGAATTTGCGCTTTAGTTATAATTCACATTATTAAGTATTTACGGCAGTAGATTAACAAAAACATGTATAAATTTTTAAGCCGTAAGCGAACGTTCGATGATAATAAAGCATCAACAAGTGCACAGACGAGCAACTTTCCGAAAATTAAATCAAGTAAGTATTCTCAAGAATATTCAAATTTTCGATTTACCACTACTCAAGTAAATGGAGAATAAAAGCCCTCGTGTGTTTTATTTGTTCAAAAATATATTAGTAGCAGACAGTATGAAATCTAATAAACTTAAAAGACCTTTGGAAACGCTTCATGGTGAGTACACTAACAAGCCTCGAGAGTTCTTTGAATTAAAATCAAAATCATATGAAAAACAAAAACCATTTAAAAAAAACGTTGTCAGTGAATGACAAAGCTTTACTAACTTCTTACAAAGTATCATACAAAACACCAGACGTAAAAGCCTCACACTATTGGCGAAGAGGGCTTATTTTTCCAGCAGCAATTGAGATCGTAGAAACCCTGTTTGGAGACAATTTTGCCAATTCGGACTGCAACTCTGGCAAAATTAACTGTACTTTTAAGCTCGCAGAATTAGAATTAATGTTAAATAATGAAAAATTCCGATGAAGAATAATTTTGTTATTTTTAATATTTAAAGCGAGAAGACTTCAAAAAATGTTTTAACACGGGAGCAGGCGCGCACTCGACACTAACGTTAATGGTCGCGCGAGGTAACTGAGTCATCCCAATCCTTTTATTTATAATTACTTTTATTGTACACGATAAAAATCACAATTCTAGTGAGTAATTTAATTAAGAAAAAGCATACTTTCCTACTTTCAAAGACTTTTCAATTTTTGTTTGATAATTTGATAAAATATCCAGTAAAACTGAATTTAAATGTGCGAGACCTTAATAAAGGAAGGAAATCACAGCCACTTTTCGCTCGCACTACAGGAATGTCATTTTCATTTTCATCGCTTTTTCTAAAAATTTGTAAAGAAACGTTTGCCACTCCGAAAAATGAGGGAGATATGTGATAAATACATTTTAGTTCCTCTGAAGACTGGTCATGTAGGAGGATACTGTCAAGGTCATTGGTAACAAATAAACAGTTTTTCCGGAATTAATGATTTCGTGGGCCTGGGGTTACTTGGAGCTTCGCGCGACCACTCCCGAATTGAAAGTGTATTCAATGGTTGTTAGTATTGAAAAAGAATTGTGCAAAACGTTTTTCATTATGCCTTATATGTTTCAAAATGCTCGTAAAAATAAATCTCCTAAATAATCCTTCAATCCTAAGCAGGGCCGGATCTACGTATGGGCTAAATGGGCTGCAGCCCAGGGGCCCCCGGGTTCAAGGGGCCTCCGATCCCCGTTGAAAAGAACAAACAGAAAACGATGCTTACAATGAAAATAGTAATAAAATAATGCACCAGTAAAAAAATACATTCATAAAAAATACATTCCATTTATTTTTGTGCAATAGGTGCAATCAGGTTTTGGGCCCCAAAACGGATCTTGCAAAGGATTGAAAAACCATAGTATAACATAGGCTTTAGGCCCCCTAAAACCTTGGGGGCCCCACAATGCGGGGTTGCAGGGGCTTACATTACGCCATTGAAGTGAAAGGGAAAGAAACTTAGTCAAAGAAAACGAAGAAACACAAGAAGCAAATACTAATGAGAAGAATATGGAGTATCTCGATGACTAGCAGCCTTTTGAAAAAGATATTGTACAGCCAGAGAATGTCAGTAATGCCCTAACCGAAAGTGTTTAGGCAATGTTGGGTTTGAGAAATATGTTGACATGAGTTCATGACCTAAATCGCTAAGTAATAATTTTATTGTTTGCATCCTTTCACATGAAATGAGTTATTTTCAAAATAAAAATTCAAACAATATATATTCTGTTTCGGTAAGAGAATACAAAGGACAAAAGAAATCATTTTCAAATAATCATTTCATTAAAAAACTTTAAAATGGCAAGGTGCTGGAAAGATCTTTTTTGGCTATGATATTCAACTAGTATTGGTAGTGTTTTTTATTTGACCTGCAAACTTTTTTTCTAAAACAAATTCTCAATACACAACCGATTTCTCTGATAGGAAACACTTAACAAGTTGTTTAGAAAATCAGGAAAATTCTATTGCACATAAAAATTCAGTGTTAGTTTGGTTGACATGAAAAGAAAATAAGTCTGTTTTACAAGGGGAGGGCATAACTAAGGAAATTCATTTGGGGATGAGACTTTGTGTATTAGTAGTACTCCTTTAGGACAGTGGTCTTCAAACTTTTTCAACTCACGGAACCCTTAGAACTTGAAGGTGCTTTCGTGTAGCCCCTGGAACTTGAAAGTGCTTTCGTGGAACAATTTGAATTATAAAGTGTTTTCGCGGATCTAATTCCAAACACATACGTCGAAGAATATATCTCAAAGTAATATTTAAAGTAGGTCAACTTGTTACAGGCACTTCATGTAAAAGTACTTAAAAAAGTATTTGTATTTATTATTTAAACAATTCTAATCTAATTTTGTTAAAATGATTTACTCATTGATAATATTAATATATGATTCAAGTGTCTCCTATCCATGCATTATATTTAGAAACTGGGATATGTGCTTCCTTTTTTTCACACGGTCGAAGTCTAGGTCTGTTGAGATTAAGTGCAATCGCATACTTATTTTGAGTTTAATTTGCTTTTATACTTTGTTTTTGTATCCACTTACGTGAGAAATATATATTTTACTTAAACACAATATTCTGAATAGCATAAAAAATGTTTATAGATGTGTGAGAAATCCCATGTATTTTGCATGAGAGAGAATTTGAAACCTAAAATTTAGAAGCTGTTGCTTAAATTTAGATTTTAACATCAACTCTGTTAACACGTTGTTTGTTTTCCTTCATTATAGATGTTGTTTTCCCCAAATGTAAAAAGGTGTATTTTCTATTAGAAAACTATTTAGTTTGCAATACATAGTGTTAAATAACAAGTATAAAGTTATCTCGTGGAACCCAAGATAGTAAACAATAGAATATTCACAATCTAGTAGAAAGTAAATATATATATATATATATACTATATATATATGATGGGGGAGTTGTGTGTGATGAGCTTTAGATACCTATAACTTATAAACTTCATAGAGAACGTGAATCCTTTTTGCATACATATTTATTTCTTCTGGATTTCTTATTATGACTCGTAGAACCCCAGAGTATGCCTTGTGGAACCCCAGGGCTCCGTGAGACACAATTTGAAGACCACTGCTTTAGGATGTTCAACCCTCAATGTAATAGCGCCGAATGGGCAGTCAATTTGGAGAAATTGGCAGCCGAAATTCATACTATATAGTTCATTTTATACAATTAAGTTTTAATCAACTGCATCGATGCAGTGGCACAGGTGATAGCGCACCTGTATTTTTTTAAATCGATCATGGTCGCATGGTAGACTTGCTTTTTTTCCCAATTTAGTTCATTATTTTTACAATTAAATAATTTTTCTTATCAAATATTTTATGTAATTATAAAAAAATTGTAATAATAAAATATAAATAATTTCACATATTATAAAACTATTTTTTATCTAATTATAAAATTATTTGTAATTATTTTACTTTTTAAAATGCAAAATACTTATATAAAATATCATTTAATATATATTTTTATAAAAAATATTATTTATAAATAATATTATAATAATTAATAATACAATAATAAATTAATATTATAATGTATTTATAAAATATAATATAAATATTTATATAAATATAGTAATTGTTTTAGTTTTTAAAATATAAAATAATTACATAAAATATTTATTAAGCCTTTTTTAAATAATTTTATTTAATTGTAAAAATAATTACATGGATTGAAAAAAACAAAGCAAGTCGATCGTGAGTCTCCTGCATTCCGCGCGGAATGCAGGTGCATTAACACCTATGCCACTGCATCGCTGGAGCTGAAAATAACTTATTTGTATAAAAGCTAAGTACGAATTTCGAAGGCTATTTTCTCGGAACTGTTTGTTCGGCACTATTATAGTGACAGTTCAACACACTAAAGGAGTACTACTATTACACAAAATCCCGTCCCCAAATGAATTTCCTTAATCGTGCCCTCGTTAGATAAACAGTTACAGGAGCAGCTATGAAAAGATGCACAGTATAATATTACCACAATGTCCTCAAACATGTTATTACAGCAGTACAGTATTTGGCTATAAAAGGTTTAGCATTTAGAAGTACCGAGGAAATTTTTGGTTTTCCTTCTAATGGTTATTTTATGGGTGCCCTGCAACTGCTAGCAGAGTTCGACCCATTCGTTCGTGAACATATTGAAGAGCGAGAACTACGAACAAAATCGTTAATATCGTACTTTTCAAAAAAGATATATTAGCAAATAATGGAGATCATGGGCAAGCAAATCATTAAAACAATTACAATTCAAAAAACGTTTACACAAAGTACTGTTCAATTATGATGGATTCAACCCCAAATTTGTCCCACAATGACCAATTTGCTATTGTACTACGATATTGTTTTCAGGGGAAAGTGTATGAAAGATGTGTCTTATTAATAAAGATTAGTAGTTCACTGGATTATACTTATTTAATTATCTACAAGAATTTTTAGCAACAAATGGATTGCTATTGGATAATTGTAGGGGATAGTCATTTGACAACGCTGCCAATATGTCCGATTGATATAATGGTGTGCAAGCTCTTCTAAAAGAAAAAAAAACAAATTCGCTAATTATGTGCCGTGTGTTGCACATTCTCTTAGTCTGGTTGGTGCAAAATCAGTTAAGGTTGAAACTGAAATAGTGAACTTTTTTGGTTTAGTGCAACAAATATATGTTTAAATCTTTGATGGATATGCAAGATCAAAGTAAAGAGAAAGTTGACCTGGAGAGTGTACTCCCTATTCAGATGACAAAGACCAAAATTTAGTAAATGAAGACATTCAACTCTCAAAACTTATCTAAAACAAACTAAGCTTGTATTGATAAAACAAGCTCGGTTTGTTTTTTCTCTCTTCTTTAGTAGTTTTGTTTTGTTACTCTAAAACAAACTACTTGTATTGATATGTAAATTTAATTTTTGTAAAGAAGCTTGTTGACGTTTTTCCAAATCTTACCATTTTAAATTTTTTTATAATTATTCTTATTACTAGTGAAGCAAGCTCTAAAATGTCCTATACAGAAATATAGAACAACAATGACAAATACTAGGTTTAGCTATTTATCACTTCTTTCTATTAATACTGATCTCACTAAAGACTTAAAATGTGACGATCAAATGCAAGAATTTGCAACACAAAAGTGTAGAGAAGTTTTTTTTGTAAATTATGTTATTGTGTTTATAACGTATTTAAATTATTTGAAATAAAAAAAAAAACCCTTAAGAGAGAGTTTCGTATATTTAAAATTTTTCCCCACAAAATTTTTTTTTAGGTAAATGGCAAAATTTTTAATTATTTAGGGGCCCTCAGGTATTATTAGCCCAGGGCCCCCAAAGGTCACGGTCCGGCCCTGATCCTAAGTGCTTTTCGAAATTTCATAAAACTCTTTCACATGGAATGAATCGTAACAGAAATACATTATTTTCAACCTCCCTAAATGACAGTGATGAAAATCTTATCTTCCTACACTTTTTCTCTGGGCCTGAGTTTTGTTTTTCTCTAAAAGAGTAGAATTTTAGGTTTAAAAATAAAACGTAATGAAAAAATCTCTCATCGTGCGACTACAGCACAAAACAAATAAAATGTTCTTTTTTATTTGGTTATAGGATTAAGATAGCTTGAAGTGGAGATGATGTAATGTTGCCAGATGATATACATAAAAAAACAGTGTAAATGTGTATTTTTTATTAGGTCAGAAAATATTTTGTTTTAATTCATTCCAGTAAATTAATTTTTTGAAACTTTTTTTCCCGATATGCTCGCGTTCCCCTTGTAGGGTTATCCTGCCCTCCTAGGGGGCACGCCCCACAGTTTGAGAAACGCTGGCTTGTGCTGATAATTGCAACAATAAAATAATTTTAAAGAATCATGTCTTCTGATCAATTAGTTGCTCCCACACTTCTGCCGAGTCCGAGAGTAAACAAGTGGGATTAGAGGGAAGTAGGCATAGCCGAACATCACATACTGTTGTAAGCGTTCTTTGGTAGTAAGTGAAAAAATAATTAATATAAATTTGAGAGGAGTGTTACACCACTAGAGGGTAATGAAGATATGTCTCGGGTCATTGCAAAATTTCATCGAATAATTTAAATGAAACTGCGGAAAGTTTACAACTGTCTATTTCTGATTGACACACACCACTTCTCGGGCTCGTGGTTACGAAAAGGACCCATCCTAAATATTTATTTTCATAAACAAAAGAATCTCTCTCTTCTATAAATTCAGATAATTTCCATTGATGCTGCTTTCCAATGATTGAGAAGTCATGTACACTTAGAAAAGTTCTAAAGGGGGGAAAGAAGCAATGGCATTCCTTTTTTGTAAGGACAAATTAAAATATTTTGGGGGATTTAAATAATGATATAGACAACCATACAATGAAAATATTAGTTATGTTATTTAATAAAATTACGCATTGCATATCGTCGAAAATTGGTTAATTTATTTTGTCAAAATATTTTTGAAATCATGTGGTTCAAATTCATGCATGAAAAAGTTAATTAGCCTTATTAATTTCTATCAGGGTTTTTTTTTTGTCCTCTTTTTGTTATATAGAACAACTCATACCTTTCTGTATAATCTGAAAATAAATTTTTTGAACCACAACCAATAAATCTGGTTGACCCGTTGACTAAATCGAAACCATCATCGGTATTCGCAGCCCACGAGACGTCTTTATGCTCCCGATCTTTAAAGTATGTGGATTTTAAGTTTTAAAAGTTGGACATGTTTGTCTTCATATAGTAAAAAAAAGCCAACTAAATGTGAGTCATACAAGTGTTTTGATCTATTGCTTAATAGTGTCCCAACTTGAAGCGACACCACGCCTGTTTGTGACGGACTTCTTAATTTTGAGCCACGGTCAAGTGACGAAGACAACATTTGGGTTGGCATCCCACTAGCCATTCTTATCCCCCAAGCAAAATTGAGGATTATGGGACTTTACAGATGTAATTTGCATAATTATATTATATGAATATTATATAATAATATATTACTTATTATTTTTAGTATATTATATTAATATTCCTTTTTATTGATTGATACATTTGTTATTTTTAATCTATTCCTATATTCTCCACTTGGAATATATTTAAAAATAGTTCTTTATTACACGCGTTACAGTTCTTGTATTCCACGCATATTACAGATCGCCTCATTGAAAGATATGGGGCGGTAAATGAGAAAAAAAGAATTGACGACCAGGAATTTTGCCCAGTCCCTTACGATTGACAAAAAAAATTTTTTTATAGAAGTGATCCTTCTCATCACGCGCGACAAAAAATTGAGACCAACAAGGCAATGTTGTTCGTGTTGTTCAAAAAAAAAAAAAAATTATTTGGGCAAACGGGGAAAAAAGAAACACGATATTTTCTTTCCGATTGCGATATTGGACTATGCTCGTCTTCTTGTTTTAAAATTTACCACGCACAAAAAGAAATTTTACGAGAATAAAAAAAGTTAACTTCAAGTACACAATAATATCTTTTTAAATCTAATATACAATTTTGAAAAGTGTTCTTTTGAGTTCGCTTATCTCTTTGGAATAATTCTTAATATAAGAATAAAATTATTAACCAAAAAATTAATGTCATTGGGGTAAGATCGTGCTAGTTCTATACCGAAATGCTGAGTGAGTGTAAAAATATAGTACAAAACACCCCACGCTTTTACCCCAATGACATTAATTTTCTTGTTAATCATTTTATTCTTATCAATCAAGAATTATTTTTTTTTACTTTTTAGTTCGATGCACTATAAAAGCGTATTTTTTAGTTTTTTATAAATTATAATTTATTTTTCATTTTTTAGTTCGATCTACATTACAAGCGGTATTTTTAGTTTTTCAAACTATCATTTACTCATTGTTGAATTTATCCTTGAGTTTGGTATTTGGAGCCAAGTGGGTGAAGGGGGATTACGTAGCTGCTGGAATTAATCTTGCTCTTCAATGTATATTAGTTTATGGGTCTGAAAGGTATATATTGCCGCCCATCCGGTATAGTGATCAGTGAAGCTGACTACGGTGCCGTAGGGACTGGGTTCGAATCCCGGAGAAAGCATGGATGTTTGTGTTGTAATCCTTTCTTCTGTCTGTGTTGTATACCCCCGTGAAAAACATTGCGTGGTGCACGGGGTTTATAAATGTTAAAAAAAAAGGTATATATTCTCTCCGTTTACGGGGCCTCGGATCAGTCCCGTATCGTTATATTTCAAAGATTCCGTCTCTATAGATGCAGGTCAGACTAATAAAAGTGTTTTAAAAAGAAATATTAAGTGTCAATCGTATTATCGCCTTTTAAACGTATTGCTATAATGCTAATTCGTATCATCACTTCTAAACGTATTGCTTTATAAAAATATCTAGGAGTTATAACATAAATTATTTTCTTTTCACATGCACGAGTCTCTTTTTTTTATTTTCATTTTCAGAAAAACTAGACAATGGACTAAATTCATGACGGTCACATGATAATATAAACACGTGTCCTACATTGAATTCAAAACGGACAATAGACTATATATATATAGCTCGTACTTTTTATTCTATTTGTAAAACTTAGGTAAAATTTCAAATTGCATAATTGGGTAAAGATGCTCAAGTGTTATAAAAAGAAATTTCTGCAAAAAGATTTTAAAATTAAAGAAAAAAAGTCTTGTTTTATACATGTACTTTTAAATAAAGTGACAAATATTAATTTTTTTAAGAAAAAGTTTCTGTAAAAAGTGTAATTTGGCAACAACGAAGTGCATGAACTGATTTGCTGAAAATAGATGATTGCATTTATCGTGACTATGACGTCACACGTGTTTTTGAACTTGATTGGCTAAAAACACGTGGTTTAAAATTATCATGTGATTATGACGTCACATGAATTTAGTCCATTGTTTTTATTATGGTAAGAAATAGCTGACGTACCCAACCAACCCTTTCTCACATAAAGAACACTTTTTTATTTGTTTTATTTCTATTAACCACAAGTCTATTCGTTTTTAGGGTTGCTTCTTAATCTTTTAGGAGCTAAATCTGGAATTAGTCGCCAAATCTGGAAGTGGTATTCGGAATTAATCGCCAAATCTGAAAATCGTTATTCCTGATCAGGACAATGGAACAAAATTATGAAATTATTGTATTGTTATCGGTCCTTGACAAGTGTGCAAAAAATTTCGAATTAATCTGACCTTTTTTAAAGTGGGTATAAATGGAGTTCAATGATTCCGTTACATACAAGTAAAACTTATAAAAACGTGTTAAAAAAGCCAACTTTATGGTAAAATGTTTCTTTCTATGAAAATAAAATTAGCATAATTCTTTAAATTCAATATTTATAACATTTTTGACTGCTAATTTGAGTTTATGTAATTGATTACATGATAAAAATGTTTATTAAAAATATGCTTATTTTTTGACACAATATGACAGAAAAAAAGAAACAGTTCAGTGCTTAAGGTCTGTACAGATGCGACCGTCATTCAAGTCCATCAGCTTGCGAAAGTGTGATTGAGCTTTATCTTCCGAGTTGTAAATCCTAAATCATGAAGTCATCTGACGTTTCGAGATTCAGCGCATTGTTCAATTATTCCTCATGTTCATTGCATATGAAGAGTATGACGTTATAGAGATACCCCCTACCCAATTTTCAATGACACTGCGTTATAATTTGCGGTTTCATCAGGGCCTTCTTAAGGCATGAGCCTTGGCCGTAATGGGGGCCACGTCTCGTTCTCGACTCAGCCTTAATAAGATCATAATTCGAATAATTTCAACGGTCCAATGTTATTTCAGGTTGTATTCGATAAACTGGGGATTTTGGACGATATATCAACTTGCCTACATGTGATGACAGTCGTTCATGTAAAGACTTAGGCCTAGCAATATTCACCATCATTACTGATTATATCAAAAAGCGGCAGTCGTTCGAGCAAGTTTGTGCGATTGTAAATTATCCATATTTATTTGTACGAGTATTTTACCATGTATTCTGTGTACTGCCTAAATTTAGGGGTGATAGGTAGGGCCTACAATTGAGCAAGTGCCCAGGACCTCAAGAAGTCTTAAGGCGTCCCTGCGTTCGTGTAAAATAATGCGTAACTCACTTATATTACTAACTAGCTTTTACCAGCGGCTTCGCTCGCATTGATGTATTTAAATAACTCTGTCAAAGTCAAATATTATAATTAGAAAGTAAATAAAATATAATAATTTTTATTGCTTCAATTGGACCTATAAAACTTTGAAATTCAGCTTAATTAAAAAAATTAAAAGCATAAATTATTATAATAATTACCAACAAAAATTCAATAAATTAAACTATTAATATTTTTATAAAATTAAAAGCATCTACGTTTAATATATAATTCCTCTTTAGAGCTCAAATCAGAATATTATTTTAAGTTGCTACTGTATTATATTTTCTTCCTTCAGTTGCAAATATGTGAAGATTTTGGGCATTGGATACACGCGAACAGACTACATGTAGTTGGCCAAGGGAAAAGCATTGATTTTCCAAATTCTCCCCTGCAATGTTTGACCTTGCGCGTTGTTCATAGCAAGAGTAAAACTGAGTAGGATTGTGGAAATTAAATTCGCTTGAATTGAAACGGTAGGTCAGTGTGGATAATGCAAATTCGAAGGATAATAACACTTTCCCTTTTCATGACACCTGTTAAAATATTGACACCAAGTATATTCTGCATCAATATTGTGATCTGAAGCCTCGTTCCATTACATAATCTAGGAGCATCAAGATTTTGCATAATCATAACTGGTACATTTAGTTTTGATTCGAGTTTATGTGAGTTCAAGTCCCGAAGTTCAAGCGAATTCAAGAAGTTCGTGGGATATGAAGTATTTTGGTCTTTAAATTCATCATTATATTCATTGATAAATATTAATTCATTTCCCCCCACACGTCGTTTACATTTTCAGGGTTGATTTTATTGACAATGTCATTGTTAGGCGCCAATAATAAACTTGCACACAACCACTGATCTCAATTTAAATTTTGTTGCATGCCCGGGTAAATTTAAGCAATAAGAGCTACATTATTTTCTGCTAAAGTACAAAATTCTCTGGAAAGTAAAATATAACCTCCAGCCAAATAAATTTTCATTTGTGTCTCTGCATAACGTTCCGAATCTACTTCATTATGAAGATAGACTGTCATATTCGTTTTCAGACTGAATTTTTCAACTTTCGTCCATAAGCTTAATGATTTATACACGCTCTTATTTCATCTGCCGGTGTAACCCTCTGGATTACAAGGCGAGTTTGTCAGAAATCTCCAGCCAATAAAACTACCATTCCTTCGAAATATCTGTAACATCTCGTTAATCCTGCAGAGACCGATTTAATGCTTCTACAGCTTTATTGTGAGACATCGTACTTTTATCCCCCATTAAAAGCTTACATTGTGGAAGCATCTTGCCTCGAGAGCTATTTTTGCTGAAATTGCAGTTGGGTGAATCTTCATGTGCTATATTCAACGGTAATTTTAAAACGGTATGTGCAGCTGATCAGTAGTGTCGCACTTATACCGGAAGCAGCCACAGCAACTGCTATCCTCTGGTTTTTTCTGACAGGCATTAATAAAAAGTTCAGCAAAAACGTTTCTTCGGTTCCCCAAGAACGACGAGAAAAAAAGTATGTACCACTGCCGGATTCCATTTTACGTAACACTTGGTGGAAAAACATGACTCTGTTAAGGAATTAATTGAGGGATTAATTCTGTTACTTGATGTTGAATGCTATAAAATCGTAGACTTAATTCTCGAGCAAATTCATTATCGAAGTCATTGTCCGCCGACTTGTCATGGACTAATCCTTCCAAAATCATGTAGTTTCTCCCCAACCATTGTAAAAGCATTATTTTCAAATATTATTAGCGTTTCGTTGTAGACGTGTTCAGTGAAAGACATATCTGCTTGTGCTTGCACAGTCGTCACAAAATATCTCCCGTCATGTACTCTTTGTATTTATTCCAAAGGGTTTGAGGATTAGAAAGACAGCAAGATGATATAAATATTGAGTAAAGCTCCTTAATTTTACGGGGCGATTGACATTTTATGGCTTCCTCTATAGTAATATCTAGTATATCTTCATAGTAATGCCTCAATATAAAATATCCGGTTCAGTATAAGTGAAATATTTTGTGCAAAATATGGCCTTATATTGTAATTAAGTTTTAAAAAAATTCATCAAAGTATTAAATATTCGATAAATCAAAACTTTTTATGAAACTGTCATTTAATATTATCATAGAGCTTTCAATATCACGCAATTTGCTAAAACTTTATATGTCGTTTCTCTCTTAAAAAAGTGGGAGAAAATTTGCATAAAAATTTCTGTCGGAATCGAGAAATTCTTAGCCAACTTGGCGATATTTCACAAAGATTGAGATTTAAATACGTAATAAACTTTTGACTTTTAATAAAAAGTCATTTAAAAAATTGCTTTAGTAAAGATCTTAAATTACACTATGTTTCAGTTATTTGGTATAAATGTGAGAAGCTTTTTATTAAAATGTCCGGTATGACAACAAAATGCATATTTCTGTGCCAACTTGGCGGGAAGTAAGCAATGCCACACACGGTTTTATCCGCGTAGTTCCCGTAGGAATACGGAGATAAAATGTACCCTATGTTACTCGCTAATAATGTTGCTATCCATTGGTAAAAGTATTTTTAAAATCGGTCCAGCCGTTTCAGATATTAGCCGAAACAAACAGAGAAACAAAAAATTTAAAAATTGATTTTTGATATAAGCACCGTAAATAATTTAAATGCATTTAGTAAAATGTTGTTATTTTTAAATTACGAACAGACATTTCAATTTTATTTATTTGTATAGATATCTTATTTAAAATAACAAGTACGTTTATGAACTTTAAATAATAGGAACGGAATATTATAAACGTTTTACTCGCCACTCTAAAATGCTCACGAGATCCAGAAATAACACCGATTAAAGATGAGTCATTCCGATAAATTTACGAGCCACACATTTAAAGTCGGATCAGACTCTTCATAGATTTTGTCAGGTATTGCTATTTATCGACGCATAAGAGTACTATTAATAAACTAACATCTTACCCAGAATTACCTTATATATATTTTTATATACAGCCCGCGAGATTATGTTTTTCCGAAGAGGTCCGGAAGGTCATTTGGGTTGGTCAGCCCTGTTCTAAAAAAATACAACACAAATATATGAAAAAAATAAAACTTACCAATTTTCATGCAAAAAACCGCTAAAGCAGGGGTGGTCAACCCGCGGCACGCGTGAGTCGTAACTGTGGCACGCGAAGGCTTATTGAAAAATTACAAAAATTTTATGAAAATATTACTGAATTAATTGAAGTACAATAGAAAATTATCATAAAGATAATATGTAAAAAACAGAAATTTTCTGCATGAGATTTTAAAGGCGCTATGCAAGATTTTTTCTTTTCTTCAGTATAGCGCCAAAAATGAGATCTTGCTCATTTACTTACAATTCCACGGCATTCTAAAGTTCCGAGAAAAGTGTTGAGTAGCATGAGGCTAAAAACAAATAAATTCTCTCTGTCTCGGACGGTCGAATCTGCCCAAAAAGTCACCCTCTCTTGGGGGTGGTTAATTTTTAACATCTCGGATTTCCATTCGAATTTCAGCTTTCCCTTGCAGTGCTGAAGTTTAGCATTTATAGCTATTGGCCGTCAGCGTGATGTCAGATAAAAAGGTTTTTCCGAAGGTGTTGGCTATTTACGATTTCTGTTATGTTAAGAAGTAATTCTGCAATATATTAGGAGAACAATTGTTGATACGGTAGAAGTAACTCTATCTGAACAAAGTAGCCGCTTTATGAAGAAGAGGGAGTGAGAACTTGCATCCATGACTAATCAAGATGCTGGATTCGGAGTCTAGAAAATTTGTAGCGTAACATCGGCAAATTGTTTCTACCTGCCAGATTCAGTCGATTTTAAACTCTGTTTAGGAAGACGTTAAGCTTTTTTTCCTTTTCTAAAATTGTTTTTAAATTTTAGTGTAGAGCATCATTGCTTAAAAAAAAAATTTTTAAGAGCATATTGCAGCACGTGATTTTAAATTTGTCTTGGAAGAACAATACTTGTTTACACTTCAAAATGCTTCCAAGCCTGTTTGTTTGATATGTGGAATTTGTATAGCAGTTCCAAAAGAATTTAACTTGGACCGTCATTTCAAACAACTGCATAGTGATTTCAACAGCCAATATCCTGTTGGATCAAATTTGAGAACGAAATTTATCAATAAAAAAAGAAATCTTTAGCAGGTCAACAATCTTTGTTCCAGAAGAAAAATGACGAAATGGAAACCACTGTGAAGGCTTCTTTTGAACTTTCTTTGTTGTTAGCCCGCAAGAACAAACCATATTCTGACGGAGAGGAGATGATAAAATGTAACCTTTTAATTTTCGCCCAAAATGTCGGTGATCCAAATGTCAAAAATATGGTTGATAAAATAGCTTTGTGTCTAGAAATACCGTCATGCATCGTATAGATGACATGGGCCAGGATGTTGGAATGCAAATTGTCTCTGGACTACGAAATTGCAAATATTTTTCGTTAACTTTGGATGAAAGCTGTGATATCACAGACAATGCGCAGTTAAGCACCTTTGTGCGTTACACGAACAATAATTTTGATACTGTGGAAGAACTGCTTGATTTGTGCCAACTAGTTTCTTCTCTGAGTGAAAGAATATTTTTAGAAGCGTAAAATGATATAATGAGTTAACAAAGTAGAATGGATGAATTATGACAGTGATTTCTTTTACTAGGGAGGGCACTGCATGGTTGTGAGTTAAAAGTTTTGTTGTATGCATTAGAGAGTATTTAGGAAGAAAAGTTTTCAAGTACATCATTATATTATCATCAAGGCTTATTTAAGAACGCTTGACGTTTTCAGTGTTATTTAGTGGTGCCCAATATCAGCCAAATATGAGACTCTATTGCATAATGCAACGGAATTTCGTCTTTCCCGATGAAAGGAAGTGGGAGATTACTAACTCTTGTAGTGTGCACTTGCGATGTTTGGAGTTTAGAGGGATCTGTTTTAGAATATCTGGAAGAAAACAATGAACTGCTCAGTGAATGCTCATCACATGAGTGAAATTGGACGTGAGGTTAAGGCTTTTCTTAAGCGTATAATGAAGAAGTAGAAAACAATTTACATTTAGTAGGGAAAAATTATGTACTTTCTACCCTGACTTAGTCTAAATATGACTTTTCTTTTAGCAACAAATTTTGCTTTTTGTCTGGTTTAGGAAAAGATTAGCTAATTTTCCTTCAGTGAGATTATCTGCCAAGTGAATGGAAGTCAGCTCTATGATGATTTAAAGATGATCTAATATCATTTGCGATTCGTTTCAGTGCACGCGTTTAGATTTTAAAGATAAAATACTGGACTTTGCTAATCCTTTTTAGATTTCTCTTCAGACATATCTTTCTACCCTATCTCATTTATGATAATGGATGTGACCTATAGTATATAATCTGAAAGCAAACATAAGGAAATTATTTAGCTGGATATATACAATAGCCGTGATTAACTCTCCAATTACACTAGTTCTTCAAATTGCATAATTCCAATGTATGATTACTCAATTGCTGTGGTTTGGATCAACATATGGAGTTTGTGAAGAATGTTTTCTAGTTATGAACGATAACTAAATCAAATATCGCTCAAATTAGACCAGCATATGCACCTAAAACACTAATTTTTAGCATCTTCTGAACCAATCCAAATATAAGAGGTTAATAAAACATACAAATTCGAGGACATTATAAAGGAAAAGTGATTGCTTAGTTAATAGATTTAAGATCACAGCTTTTCAGAGATTGCTTTACATTTGACTTCTACATAAGTATGAGTAGTCCTTAAGGACATTTCAACATACAATATTGTTTCTACTTGTTTATTTGTTAAACCATTTTTACATTTCATATAAATTTGCAATTGAAATATATTTCTAGTGTCGTAACATACTTCAAGTAACATTTTGCACTTTTGTATATTTAGTTGGGTGAAGTTGGAGGTAGCGCTTGATCATTCACCAAAGATTTAGCAATGCCATAGAATATGTTAATCTCTCTTACTTCGTCCAAGTGAGTACGTTACCTGGCTGAGAGTCCATATGATAATGGAGTTATAACATTCCTTCAACTATTATTTACTGATTGTATAGAATTAATTTTCAAGGCTGCAATATTTTAACGTAATAATTCTTCAAGAGTTTATTAGGAGAACTAATTAGAATTAGAATTTTGAAAAATAAACCATTTACGCATCCTAATAAAATATTATAATTTGAATAAGTCGTTTGTTTGTTGAGCTTTGCCTAAACCGCACTGATTTTAAAGTTCTTTCCCAATGGAAGCTGTTATCAGCAGTAACGTGGTATATTTTATTCCATATTCCTGCAGGGCAGAGCTCTGCGAGAACGCAGGTGAACGCCAAGCCGAACTGAAGAATCATTGTTTGAGTTAGTGAGCCGATTCTTCTTATGCAACATATGATTGTTGTGATAATACACGCTTATGATAATACATGTAATGCAAAGATCATGATTAGCTTGAATTAAGTAGGGCATCAGCTGTTATCGTGATTGAACTTTTAAAATAAAATGAGCTTCACACAAAAATTTATAGTTAGTTTCAATCTAGTTTTCTTATTTATACTGTCACATTTATAAGCAATATGTGATGTATATTTTGAGTTAGGTGACAACATTTAGGTATGTTCCTCTTTCTTTCTTGTGTTTGAGCACTTTCTTCTTTTAGGATGTCCACGAGCAAATCGTAAATCAAACCGACAGATCTAATAATATTATAAATGCAAATGTGTAGTTTTTGTACAGCTTTCGCCCATAACCGATTTTAAAGATTCTTTACACATATGGGAAGCTAAATTCTCCGCAAGTAACATAGGAGATATTTCAGCCCATTTCAACAGTTTGTACATTAAATAGCCCTGGTAGGTGACCCGACAAGTATGTACAGATTATATTTGCAATTACGGAGAATTTTAAAATGTCTCCAGATTTGTAATAAAATAACTGTAGAGCTAAAGATGTGATTTAATATGCTACTAAAGCAATTTTAAATGTCTTAAATTAATCAAACTATGTCAAGGTTGTTTTAATTTATCAAACTATTAGAAATTATGACAAAATTCCCCTTAATCTCTTCGAACAATCAGAGATTTTATAATAAATTTCTCTACTTTTAAAGAAGAGTAATAGGAGTTTATTCAGACGGTTCATTAGAAGGCTCTATGATGATGTGTTGCATCCAGAGAATTTTGGTTATCGATTAATTACTTTGGAATCAATTTAATGCTGGATTATATCTTTAAAATCAATTTAATACAAGGGCATGTTTTGTGCAGATTTTCAATGACTGAGCCTAGTGTTTTATAGAAGATATTTCTGAGGATATCTAAGACCTATGCATGGAAGAACCCATGAAATTCCAAATGCGAATAAGAATTGAGGATCTTTCTTTATCTTATATCATCTTGCAGTCTTCTTATCTCAAACCCATTGAAATAGTGCAGAAGATGGCAGGAGACTGGGTTCGACGACCAACGAGTCAAACGAGATGCATGCCTTTCACTGAACACATCTGCAACGAAGATTCCATTGAAGTATAAGTTTTCACAATGGTTGAGGAAAACACATGAGTTTTGAATGATTAGTGTGGCAAGTCGTCGAGTACCCCATCAATGAAATTCTCAAGGGTGAACACCTTTACCAGTAACATCAAGTAGCAAATTAATCCCTCAAATGATCCCAAGTAAAGATTATACTTTCCATCAGGTATTATCAGACAGGAATCCGGCAGTGAATGCTCTTTTCACTGACGCCCTCTGGAGACAGATGAAATATTTTGCCAAAACATGTTCTCAGTTGAAAAACAGATATGGTTGTGCGTTTCTTTAGTTTGCTGACACATACTGACCAAAAGTAGTGCTGCCCACATTTCCGATTTCAGAATAACCTTCAATCTTGAATGGAGATTCAGTGATAGCAATTCAGACCAAAATGCTCTCGGGCACTACATTCAGACAATGTAAACTTTTGTGTGGGTTGAAGAATGCGATGTCTCACTGAGAACCTATGAAAGAGTGAAATCGGACTCTTCAGGATTTTCCGAAGATGCTCGAATTGACATAGAGATGGTGGTTTTTGTGGATGGATGACTTCGAACCAACTCTTTCCATAGTACAGAAAGGTTCCATGACGATTTAGGCGTATTAATTCATCAGGCTTATCTTGCAGATGAAAATTCAGTCTAAAACGAATAGAGGTGCATGTGAATAAAAACGCCACAGATTCAGGACATTATGGAGGATCCTAGAAAATCAGAGATGGATGTTTGGCAGAGATGCTGAATTATATTACCTCTCTAAAAATTTTGTATTGTACATTTTGCATAGCTCAGTCATTTGCCAGACACATTTTCAAATGAAATTGTCTGAATATACAGAATAGTCCAGCAACATAGTACAATTCACGTTATTTTATAATACGAACAATATATTTAAACAAAATAAAGCTCATCTGAAAAAGTCTTCATACCATATGCGCTCAGAAATAGAACACTAAATACAAATAAAAAGTCTTTACTAATTAATCATATATTCAATGTCACACATTTCTCTACATAAAAGGCCTTTTGAAGTCCATTCTGTCGAGTATCAGATTAAACAGTTCTAATATATTTCAGGAAGAGTCGAAAGTTCTAGCATCCACTATCACTGTCAGTGATTTCTCCTTTCCCTCTCTTCATCCCGATCGGATGGTGGACACTCTACTATTCAGGTTTATCCGACAAATTCAGCCAACTCATGTGACCGTCTCATGATTCTCCTTTGTCGCAAGTATGTAAGCCTTCAGGCATCCAGTTCTCCCACAAGCACATTGCATCCGGACTTGAAACTTCTGTTCACGCTAATATCCAGAGGTTGCAGGATTTTTGTTAAACCTCATGGAATAACGCTAAGTTCAGCACCGATGTTTTTTTTAGCTTCCGCCTTTACACTGTCTTTTATGTGTGCCCTCATGGAATCCATAATTAGTACTCGTTTGGAATTGAAAAAGGCACCTTCTCTCTTTTTCCAAACTTCTTGAAACCAATCGAGCATAATGTCCTCGTTGCACCAACCCTTTTCATTGCACCGTATTACGACGCTTCGAGGAAAATTTTCCTTGCGAATTGTTTTTCTCTTAAAGATTAAGAGCGGCTTCAATTTTGTGCCGTCAGCACTGCAGGCAAGCATCACTGTGAAATGGGTCTTTTCTTGACCAGTAGTTATTGATACTGTTTTCACTCCACAAGTATCGACGGTGCAATTCTGTGGGCAATCAAATGTTAATGGAACTTCATCTATATTTATAATATTTTTTAGGGAATAGCTCCCTTCTGCAATAACTTTCCTTGTAAACTGAAAGAAAGAAGCTTTTTTCATCTACGTTGTCCGGAACAGCCTGCCACATTGTCGTTCTGCTGCGAACTCTCAAGTTTTTACGACGCATGAAGCGGTAAACCCAAATTCCTCCCCTGAAATCCGTTATCTGCATCTCTTCTGCCATGGACTTCGCTGGGAGATGGATTTTAAGTGTTGAAATGGAGCGTCCGGCATTTCTTTGGTCGAGAACCCATCTCAGTAAATTTTCCTCTAAAGCTGGCCATTTTCCTTTTCCGTGCCGATTGGATCGCTTTCTTCCCATGCCTTTTAACACATCCTTTTGTTTGCGCCAATTTCTCACCGCTTTCTCGTCCACTTCAAAATAACGGCCGGCTTCTCTATTTCCATCTTTTTCAGCTTTCTCAACTACCTTGAGTTTAAACTCAACAGTAAAACTCGGGCGATGTTTCATCAACGTTATCGAAGATGAAAGACAAAATACGAAAATAAAATACTGTGCAACGTGCAGAGGCGGATTAAGATGGTTGGAGACCCCTGGCAGTAAGAAGTTTGAGGCCCATGGGCTTATAAGAGTTGAAAAACTAAAATAGTGAAAAGAGTCAATTACTTTATATTCTGAAAATAAAATGTACTGCAAAAAAAAAACAACCTCATCGGCTAAAGAAAAATCTTAACTGAAGAAAAAAAATTAAAAACCTTACTTAAAGCCTACAGTTTTGCATTACAGTTTGATTTCTTTTTGGCAAATTCATCAATTATTTTCACCATATCTATTTTGTCCAAAACATTTTATTCTGTATATAATATGGCCATGTTGTTTACTTTCTCTTTTCTCCCATAGTACTTTTTAAATTATTTTTAACACGTTTTAAAACAAAGAAAGATCATTCACCTGATGCATTCGATATCGGTATTGTTAAAAATATTTTTAAAAGTTTTTCTACATTAGGATTTCTTTTACATCTCGATAAATTTCAAGCGGGGTTTTCATTGTATCTTTGTTTTCTTTTCATTTCTTATTGCAAGGTGGCGTGGTTCGTTTGTCACTGGCCTTAACACTCATCAAGCTTGGGGCTCCTGGCGGCCACCAGGTCCAACACCCGCTTAATCCGCCACTGGCAACGTGCTATCCTCGTGATAAGTGGTAATGAAATGTGACCTTCGACCCCACTCACTCGGTGTTGCCAAACCATGCTATAAGTAAATGAATCACGCTTTTTTTTCATACTCCAGGTACTTGCTACTAGGCTCCTAAAAATCGAGCTGACGCATCAACTACTTTTCCCCCTCCCGACAGTTGCGCTAAAGCAGTGCGAAGGATACTGGGATACAAGACTGGTTGCGCTAAGTGAGTGCTCATATCCCGGCATCACTTGATGCGCCAGCCTGGATTTTATGAGCTCTACTTGCTACTACTCATTCGTTCTGCACCATGCTCTATGGTTTACAATTGATACATACGAATGTTTTCTTAGAATCTCGCGCTTTTTTTATATTTGATCATCAGCAGTTCACGACAGCGTGTTTTTTAAATTTCAACGATTTTAACCGTGAACAAACAGCGTATTATCCGCGCTGGTGGATAGTCCGCAGCTTCAAAAATTCGCATTTTAAACACAGATAGTCCGCGGACTATACGCGCGAAATTACAGTAGTAGAAAATGGATGTATATAGATCAGAGGTTCCTAAACTTTTTTGACTCATAGACCCCTTGCCATGTTTTTCAACTTTGGGTAGACCCCTGCTTACCTAATATTAAATTTTTCCACAATGATCAACTTAAATGCCTTTGACAGCTGGTACAGAGCTACTTACTTTAAAAGATCAAAATTTTTAACTATAGTGAAGTATAGTGTTTAAAACTGAAAAACATGTTAATAAATCTTAAATTTAAAAATAGATAAAATAATTGAGCAACAAACAAAATGAATCTGGCGCTTCAATAACAAATTTTTAGCATTTGGCATCAATCTTGTCGAGTTTAACCTTAAATTTCTTTGATTAATAGTGTCCAGAATTTTTTTTTTTTGTCAACCATAGTCGCAGCATTCTCAAATCTAGATTTAAAATCTGAATAGAGGGCATTTACATGAAGGTAGGTTCAAAAAACATTATCCTAGCAGAATGTCTGACAAAATGAGAAACTGGGAAAATTTACAACGTCCAATATTAGCTTAATTCTGGCAAGAAAAGCTGTGAAATGATGGTCCTTGTTTTTAATTAAATAAAAGCTGTCATCTTGTAATTGTGGAAATTAACCTTATTAAATTAAGTACATAACTCTGTTAAATAAATAAAATCTGGTTTCCCCTTGATTACATTTTCTTTAAAAATTAAATTCAAGGTGTGGTTTAATGACAGCCTCTATCGTAGACCCCCATTTACACCTCATGAACCCCTAAATTATTTTTTCAGTGACGTAGACCCTTTGCAAGTCATCATAGACCCCTTTGGGAATCACAGATGTTGATTGTAATGCTGAAGTTTAGCCGGGCTTACAACAAAATTTAAATTGTGATCAGTGGTTGTCTGCAAGATCAATATATTCGCCTAACAATGACATTGTCAATAAAATCAACACTGAAATTTTAAACGACGTGAGGGAGAAAATGAAGGAATATTTATAATTGGATACAATCATGGATACAGAAAAAATACTTCATATCCAAAGGAATTCTTAAATCCACTTGAACTTTCGGGTGTATCTTCAAATAAACTTCAATTAAAACAAAATGTACCAGTTATGGTTACGCAAAAACTCCATCCTCCTCGAGTATGTAATGGAACGATTCTTCGGATCACAAAATTGATGCAGAATATACTTGGTGCAACTATTTTAACTGGTATTGGGAAAGGGGAAAGTGTTATCAGACCTTGAATTCCAATATCCCCGCTGACCTACCGTTTCAGTTCAAATGAGTTTAATTTCCAATCAAACTCAGTTTTGAATGTTACTAATAACAAAGCGCAAGGGGAAACTTTACAGGTAGAAGGGGTGCATTTGGAAAAGTCATGCTTTTTCCAATGGTCAACTATATGTAGCCTGTTTGAGAGTGTCCAATGCCCGATTTATTCACATATTTGCACCGGATGGAAGAACATATATACATCAGAATCCTAGAATAATGTTCTGCTTTGGGCACTTTTAAAGAGGAATTATTTATTAAACATAGGATACTTTCAACTTTTTTAAATATTAATAGTTTGTTATTGAATTTTGTTAATTATTATAATAAAGTATGTTTTCACAGTTTTTTAAACTAAGCTCAGTTTTAAAATTTTAATGGTCTCGTAAAACATTATATTATTATTATTATTATTTTTTTTTTGTAATGATAATGATTATGACTTTCACAGTTATTTAAATACATCAAAGCGAGTGAAGCCGCAAATGAAAGCTGGTGTATAAACATAAAAGCTTGAAATTTTGGGGAAGCGTGAATGTGTGTAAATGTTTTTAAGTAATAAATCTAAAAGAAAACATTTTCAAAAATTGCACATACATAAAGATTTCTTTGTCTGGAAGTCATTTTATGTTACAACTTCGATAGAAAGCAAAGTTGAGGATATATCACACACTTGACACATTTCTTTGGAATGAATGAACAAATGTCATCATAATTTATTCATCCGAGAAAAAGACAAGCAGCATATTTAAAAAGACATGATATCCTCAACACAAATGATGCCGTTTCTTTGATTTATATATAAAAATGTGCATTTAAAAAGAAATTCTTTTAAAATATTTCACGAACATAAGATTTTCCCCAGGTATGAATAAGTATGTTGCCTTTAAAGTTACTACTTTGACTGAAAGCCTTGTTGCACATGAGACTTTTCCTTGATATGAATACATAAACGTTTTTTTTTTTAATTATCGCTTCGAGAGAAAGCCTTATTGCATATTTAGCAAACATGAGGCTTTTCCTTGGTATGAATAAATGTTTCTTTAAGGAACCATTTTCAGAGAAAGCCTTATTACATATTTCGCAAATATGAGACTTTTCCTTCGTATGAATAAGTAAATGCCTTTTTAATTTATCGCTTCGAGAGAAAGCCTTGTTGTATATTTCACAAACATGAGACTATTCCTTGGTATGAATACGTAAATGAGCATTTAAATTATTGCTTTGAGAGAACGTCTCATAGTATTTTTTACAAAGATAAGGCCTTTCCTTGGTATGAATACGTAAATGTCTCTTTAAGGAACCACTATGAGAGAAAGCCTTATTACATATTTCGCAAACATGAGGCTTTTCCTTGGTATGAATACATAAATGACTTTTTAATTTATCGCTTCGAGAGAAAGCCTTGTTTCATATTTCACTCACATGAGCTATTCCTTGGTATGAATACGTAAATGTGCATTTAAATTATTGCTTTGAGAAAAAGCCTCATTGCATATTTCAGAAACATAAGACCCTTCCTTGGTATGAATAATAAATGTGTCTTTAAGGAACCACTATGAGAGAAAGCCTTATTACATATTTCGCAAACATGAGGCTTTTCCTTGGTATGAATACTACGTAAATGATCTTTTAATTTATCGCTTCGAGAGAAAGGCTTATTGCATATTTCACAAACATGAGGCTTTCCTTGGTATGAATATGCAAATGTTTCTTTAAGAAACCACTTTCAGAGAAGGCCTTATTACATATTTCGCAACATGAGCTTTTCCTTGTATGAATATAGTAAATGTTTTTAATTTATCTTCGAGAGAAAGGCTTATTGCATATTTCACAAACATGAGGCTTTTCCTTGGTATGAATATGCAAATGTTTCTTTAAGAAACCACTTTCAAAGAAGGCCTTATTACATATTTTGCAAACATGAGGCTTTTCCTTGGTAAGAATATGCAAATGTTTCTTTAAGAAACCACTTTCAGAGAAGGCCTTATTACATATTTTGCAAACATGAGGCTTTTCATTGGTATGAATAAGTAAATGCTTCTTTAAGTAACTATTTTGACTGAAAGCCGCATTACATATATTGCAAACAAGAGGCTTTTACATGGTATGAATTCGTAAATGTTTCTTTAAGTTACCACATTCAGAGAAAGCCTTATTACATATTTTGCAAACATGAGGCTTTTCCTTGGTATGAATACGTAAATGCTTTTTTAAGGAACCACTTTCAGAGAAAGCCTTATTACATATTTCGCAAGCATGAGGCTTTTCCCCTGTATGAATAAGTAAATGCTTCTTTAAGTAACAACTTTGACTGAAAGCCTTATTGCATATTTCACAAACATGAGGCTTTTCCTTAGAATGATTGCGTAAATGTAAACTTGAATGACCACAGTAATTGAAATCTTTGTTGCATATTTGACAAACTTCAGGCTTTTCTTTGAGCAGATTACTCAAGTAATGTTTCAAGATATCATTTCGAGAGAAAGCCATTTTTTTGTGTATAAAAGTGGAAGTATCCAGGTGAAATCACGCAATTCCTTATTTAATTTTATGTGACGTAAAGATGGCGTATCCCTTTTGCAGAAATTAGTTTATAATAATATAATTCCTAATGAGAATAAACATCTCTTTCGAATTCAATACTGAAATCTAAAATCTAGTTGTATTTGAACTTAATGCACAAAATGAAGTCAAGCTGAATATTGCAAATTTGGATTAAATATGGTATCATCAAACTTTTTTTCAGTTCAGCTTCCTGTAAATACTCTAAAATAAATTCAATGACTGCAAAATTTAGAAAAGACATGGATTAACTTATGTTCCATAAAACAATAAGCTTGCAGTGGATGATAAACAACATGCTGTCTTTTTATAATTCGTTAATGATTGGTTTGAAGTAATAGCCCTTCATAAAAGCAATACTTTTGTTGATGAGCCACATACTTCTAAACTAATGTTATTAGCATGCAGTCGAAGACCCTTGAAATTCTGCATAGAAATCATTTATCCCCAATTGGATAACTTAAGAACTTATAAGACTTGAAATTCGAAACATGTTCTCCAAAATTAGTGACTTAACTGCTTTTCCATGAGAGTATTTATAGTAAACTGTTTGGGTGTCAGCATCATTCAAATAAAACTATACTGACAAGTTTTGTGCAGTATGTTTCCAATAATTTTTTTCTTTTTAAATGATATACCGTCTTATCTGAGCGAGAAAATAGTAGTTTGAAATCTAAAAAGTTAAATTCCTAAGGATCTTTTTAATTTCCATTTAAGAACCTTCAACGTTAAACATAGAAAACTTTGCTAAAACACTCCATATTTATGTAGTTCATCTTTTCTCTAAAAAATTTTATAAATTTTCTCACAGACATCTTGGATTTTTTCTAAGCCTCTGATTTTCTTCCTTGTGTTGGTTTGATTCTGGAATTTTACACTTGTCTAAAACTCCTATTATTCTGAAAGAAAAAAATAGCCATCAATATCAACATTGAAATTATGAAAAAACATAGTTCAACCAGAATATGTAGTTGAATGAAATAACTAAACATCAGTTTCCAATCATAGATTTAAGAGAAATAATCCCTCTTTTAACATTTTTTGCTGTGCCATTCAAAATATTCATTAGCACTTAATTTCTAATGCAAATACTTAAATTTTCATGAAAACAATATTTTATGCACGCTGATTTCACAGTATATCGTGCTACATTTGATACTCTCAAATAATTTTCGTTCACAGGACTATTTCATTTACCCTGTCCCTTTCCAAAAAACTGCAATCAACTTCCATTTTCTAAACTGCATTTCGTTTTACCTAAACTTCACAGGATTGGGTAAGATAGCAAATGTACCAATTTGCTTGAAAAACAGTTCTATCTTATTTTGAAATTTAAAATAAAGCAGATGCAAGGCAATTTGTAAAAAGTGTCATACATAAACAGTGAAATTTTAAAGGTATATTTCCAAGTTATGATCAAAAGAGTTAAGGGAAAGTTTGTTTTTAAGGTGACAAAATGAGTGTGATGTTTTTATCCTTCACAAAGTAGTCGAAATAGGAGATAAAATTCAAATTTTCATGCAAACTGACTGAAATTTGACTGTTAAAATAAACAAATAAAAATTCACTTCTCCTCTAAAAAATCCAACTTTAAATGGGCTTTTCTGAAATAAATATACGGCTAAAATTTAAAATAAAAAATAATTATGTTAAAAAATTTTACCTTTATACTTAAATTATGCTTATTTTTTTTAATATATCTGATTTCAATTTTACATTCCTTGACAACGGAAAAAAATTTAATTAAAATGGGCAAATCTCAAGGTTTCTATTATGTGATTAAATTTTAAAAAATATATCCAAGTATTTATTTTGAGTAACCTATAATATGAATTAAAATTAATTTTGAAAATGATAAATCGTTTGCTTGAATCCCAAATATTCAATAATTTCTGCTACAGTACATCTTAAGATAGTATACATAAGCGATATTTACATGTGTAATAAAATGAATAATTACAGTGAAATATGTTTAACATGAAAACACATAAGATTAAATATCGGTAAACACGAAATAGTACAACGGTCCCGACAAACTACTGTGTATTTTCATGCATTTCTTTTAGCTGAAAAGGAAAAGATATCCTTTCTGGGAATGAGCAAAAGTTAGAAAATACCAGCCATGCAGACGAGATTTAAGAGGGATGTGAAATAAAGGACAGATGGTGTCATATTTCATAAAAAAGAAGCTAACTTGGCTTTGAAATACACTCGGAATAACCTGCGACAGGAGCAAATTTTGCCTTTCTAAGCCTCTTCCACATCCTCCACTCCTACACCCAAAAACAACATATCTCTTAATGGTGTAACGCACACCCAGGATTCTAAGGGGCCGCCCAAAACTTATGCTTTGCATGGAGGCAGGCCTTAATATTTTCCATTACGCTACTTATCTCTCATCAGTTGGCTTTGGAATTCAGTGACGAGTGGATCACATTGCAAGAAAAAATAAGTAAATTTGGCTACCGTTTCAGCCCGCTCTTTTTCCTATTTTAGATTTTTCTACGAGCACAATGGAAAAACAAACTGTTATTTCGCTTAAAACGAACACAGAGCTTCTTAAGGGTGTTGATGAAAAACTAAAGACGAAAACAGAAATCTGTGAAGATTTTGGTAAGGCTTACTTTATATTACAACAAATACTAAAAGGAAAAAGAAAGCACATTACGGAAATGTTTGAATATATCTATAGAAATAAAATGTACTTTAAATAAACTTAATTTAATTGAATATATGGTTTTTCTTTTTGTAATACTTTTGAACAAGAAATTCTTTTAACACAAAGATTTCACCCTTATTCTTCTAAGAAGCATTTACTCTAAAAGTGTAAATCTAGAAGTTGACATGAGCTTAACAAATATTTACTTGATTGAGGAAAGTGGTTTTGAATATGTCTTTTTGAATAAAGTAAATATAAAGCCAAAGTAAAATAATTTCTCCACAATCTTCAACAAAAGTCTTCCAAAGATGTTGTGCCTTCAGAATTAGCAGATCAAACTAAATAGGATGCTCAGGAGAAAAAATGGAATACAGTTAAAAGATATTTTCCCTTCGGAATCTGAGCTTTTAAATGACGGAGCATTACTTTGTGACACATTTTTTTATATAAAAGAGGCAGTTGGAAATCCCTTTTTAAGAGATTAGGCTACATTATCTTTAAAGCTTTACAGCCTACCCATAACTAATGCCACAGTGAAAAGGGTACTTTCGTTATTGACGTCAACAAAGAAAAAACAAACGAATCAAATTTCTCTTGAACTGCCGGATTCAATTCTCAGAATTAAAATGGTTTTAGAACTAAGGACTTGCTGCATTGATTTTATTTTATCACAAATGCTTCAATAAAATTCAAAAATTTATAAAAAAAAGACAGATTTGATACTTGGCAGGATGAATTCAAGTGTATTTCAAATTAATTAAATAATTAAAGCATTTAAATTTATTTTTTAAGTTTTACAAAATGATCCGATTAAAAAAATTATATTTATGAATCGCGAGTGAAAATCGATTCGCTACGCCCCCTTCTTCGTGCTTTTTTTGTTGCATAAGTTTCTCGTAATTCTGTACAGGATCCATAGCAGTAGTCAGCAGGCTGGTGATTTTCAATGTGTGTCTAAAATAAAACTGTCAAGTTTTATCTGAATGCATCTTAATTAAAGCTTAACCAATAACATCTTTCAATGGTGATCCATTCAAATTCGTTACTATGGCACATAAAAAGAATGATTTATTTAAAAATTTTCAGCAAATAACAATTTTTGTCAAGAACTGGAAGCGACGTGAAATCTTCAATATGAACAACATGTGAGCGACGCTAAGATTCCAGCATATAACTTCAATAATCCTACTCTCTAGTTTATAATGTTTGGCAGAACATTTGAGCTTGGCTATCTATCCTAAACCAATAATATACAGCAGAACCAAATTTAATCACATCATCGCACTTACAACACCGGAAGTTGCTACTATTATTCGTGATGTAATCATGAATCAAGACCCTCTGGATTCTTAGGAAACAGCAAATGTGGAGTTGATTAAACGAAGAGATGAATCATCACACCAAGAGATGAGGAAATTACTTATCGGAGAGGAGCTCTGAGATTGACGTCCCAACAAACTACTGCGTGTTATGAGGAGGCATGCGGAATCCCAAAGCGTTCCAGAGGAACTTATCCTCGAACTTTTCTCAGCAGCAACTGCCGAGACAAATGCAATCCATCTTTGCGGCTATAAGCCCGTTGACATCGAAGAAAGCAACGAATCGAGTAATGGAGGTGAAGCCAATTACAGTAAGTGCCTGTTCAGTTTCCCCAGACAATATTTACATTGAAAATCGTTTAAATGACGAAATAAAAAAAATAGATCTGGGCATTGATGAAATTTTACGAAGTAGAAGTTGTAGTAGCACAATCGTAATCGTTCGTTCAATAAACGAAATTGTTCAACATAAAAAATATATATATGAGCAGTGTTGGCGGTATTACAAAATTGGCTCAGCAGCCTAAAAATTTGGCCCTCCACGTAAATTCTTAAAAAACGAAACCGGCCAGGTATAATGGCGGCTGCCGCCTTGTGAAGAAATTGGCGCCTTTTTATTCACGATAGGCGAGCTAATGTCGCATTTCTAACTGATGTTGGATTTAATATATCTATAATTCTAGTGATAAAAACACAAAGGCGAAATAAGTTTCAAATGACACTTTCTCTTTCCAATACATCACCTCTGTACGTATATACAACTCAAACACTCTTTCTTTAGGCTTTGGTTTAAGGAGAATTTTCAAATGAACATTTCTAGCCAGTAATGTTTCAATCCCAATTATTGGCGATGATATTTTACATAACTTCTGTTTAGTACCAGACATAATTAAGCAAGCATTGCTAGACTGGGAGAGAAATATTAAAAATCATTGTATTTGAGGATATAGTAAAATTCATTTCATTAAAACTATGTCAGGTGATAGTGTTTATCATGAGCTTTTAAGAAAATTTCCTGACATCACAAAACCTTACTGTCTCGATCAAGAAATTAAACATTTAACAGTTCATTATGTTGAAATAACTCGTCGACCTGCAACAGCTAAGCTCCTGATCATCTCTGCATTTCAAAAGCAGAATTTCAGTATATAACTGATCTAGAACACACATATGCGGTTTTCCAAAAATAATTATGCCTCACTTTCTTTATATAGCTACAAAAAAAAAAAACACAGAATGGCGACCAGTTCTTGATTACCAAGCACTCAATGCTTAAACTGCTAAAGATAAATATAGCGTTCCCGATATTTTAGACTTCCTTTCCAATCTTCATAAAGCCCTATCACCAAATTCTAATTAACCCAGATGATGTACACAACAGTGCAATCACATTAAACCTTTTGGGTTATTCGAAAGCATTAGGATGCAGTTTCGCTTTTTCAATGCCTCCGCTACATTTCAAAGATTCCTAGATGAAGTCATACGAAATCTTCCATTTGTGTTCGCTTTTGTAGATGACATTCTGGTCGCATCTTAACCCGAAGAACATTTACAAATTCTATTCTCACTCTTACATCACTATGGACTGCCTTTAAAACCCTCAAATTTATTTTTGATGTAAGTTCTATAGGTTTCCTAGGCTTGAATCAGGAATCGAACCTTTATCAGATCGTATCGATTGAATTTTATATTTTCCCAAACCTACACTGCCAGAAACGGTGATTCAAAACTGAGAGCAAACTACTCACTTTTGAGTACTCCACATACTCAAAATAACTCCGATGCACATGTATTCAAATCTGAGAATCACACACTCATTTTGGGTAACAAGTACAAACTCAAAATGGAGGCTTCACATACTCATTTTTGAATCTATTACGAGATAAAATTTTTGAGAATGAAAGAACAAATTAAGTATGTAATGCACTCATTTTTGAGTTTGTAGGTGTTTTAAATTTTAAAATGAAACAACAAAATGAATATGTAATGTACTAATTTTTGAAGTTGTTCATGTATCAAATATGCATTTAAAACAATAAAATGAGTATGTATAGCATTCATTTTCGATACTGTTGTATCTAATATGAATTTTTAACAGAAAAAATATGTATTAACCCAAATCTTAAGGGATTTGAAGACGTGATACCTACGTTGTAAATTTTCACTTTCTTCATTTTACGTATTATTTAATATACACTGCTGGCCACCGTAAATGCAACACCAAGAAAGACAAGAGATCGCACAACAAAATATATTTTGTAGATAACATGCTGACCAAGTATCAAATGATTAAATTTATTGACTTCTGTGAAGTGTGGTTCCTGCCAGAATCAGTAGCCAGAGTAGCCGCCATTGTTGGAGATCACCGCTGCCACACGCTTTGGCATTGATTCAAAGAGACTTTAGATGTGTTCTTGGGGTACAGCAGACCAAGCAGCTTCCACACGTTGCCAAAATTGATCTGGTGTGGCAGTTGGGGGTGTAATCTGGGTCAATCATTGAGCAACCATGGACTACATGTTTTCTATCGGTGAAAGATCCGGAGAGCGAGCCGGCCAGGGAAGCAATTCAATCTGGTGATTGACGAAGAACCTTTGGACAATGCGTGCTACGTGTGGTCGCGCATTATCCTGTTGAAATATGGCTGTGGCCAAGCCCTGAAGGTAAGGAAGGACAACTGCCTGCAACACCTCGGAGATGTAGCGCTGGCTGTTTAAAGTACCGGCAATGCGTACTAGAGGAGTGCGAGAGTGATATCCAATACCGCCCTATACCATAACACCCGGTGCAGGACTAGTGTGGCGGAGCATAATGCAGCTGTTCAGCTTCCTCTCTCCACAGTGTCTCTAGACTCGAATCCGACCATCATGGTGTTGCAGACAGATGCGTGACTCGTCAGTAAAGAAAACTTCATTCAATTCTGCCACCCACATCCTTCTTTGATCGCACCATTGGCGGCGGAGACGTCTGTGGTTCTGCGTCTAGGGTAGACCAAGCAATGGACGTCTTGCAGACAGACCACTCCGCTGTAAACGTCGTCGAATGGTACGCGCAGACACTGAATGATGCGTTACAGACTGAATGTGCTGTGCTATGGTTCGTGATGTGACTGAGCGATCCGCCATTGCCTGTCTTCACGTGAAGTGGTGCACTGAAGTGGATGCGATCGACCACGTCGGTCCATCGTACCCTCCTGCATCCAACGGTCGCAGTACAGTTGTTTGGTTTCATCCAACACGACTACCGATTTCCCTGAAAGATAATCCACAATCTCAGTAGGCCACTCTATCCGTCCTCTGTCGAACTCGGATACCTGATCAAAAGCTGATCGCTGTTTTCTACGAGACATAACTGAGCATTTTTTGAAAAAACCACAATTGCCGAACTTGAAATCGTCGAAATCTCCAAGCCTTAAATAGCGCTTTGATGTGGCACCACAGGCGTGAGTGATGTGTGTCTGCGCTGAAATTCTAATCAATTGCATATCTCACCTCCGCTAATGCATGCTGTACATTCATGTTATTTGCGTGCTTCCTTCAGAGTGTTGCATTTACGGTGGCCAGTAGTGTACATTATATAAAAAATTTTGTATTTAATTTCGAAATCAAAATTCTTTTTACATTTATTGTGTGTAACAAAAAGGTACTCACGTATTATCACGAAAGTGCAAACGTTAAAGATAACTCACCAAATTGGCAGTAACGATTTTGCATGTGTCGTACGCGCGTAATTAGCAACCATGTACTTCATTTTATATAATGTCTCCAATACGGTTGCGATAATATGCAAGTACTAACAAAAATATTACTTTTAGAAAAAAAATGCAACTATTATTTGATCATAGACTGTATATCTTCCAACTCATACCGCAAATATAAATCTTTGAAAATTGCAAAAATAGATTTGATGTAATAAATAAACAAATGTGTACGCAACTTGAACTAGTTCCAGAAGCAATTTGATTTATTATAAGATATATTTGTTTCTAGAAGCATTATATTGTTTCTTTAAAGTCTATACAAGCAAAAAATTAACTTCTATTTAAATTCAGCCCTTCAATAATAAGCTATTAGAAACATCTAGAAAACATTATGATAAATAACAGATTTTTCATTTTAAAAATTTCAAAGCAATGCAAGAAAGAAATAGTTTTTTACATATTATGTAACCTAAAGAAAAAACAACCTTTTGACTAAAATAACACTCATTTGGCCCAGGTATGTAAGTACTCTTTTTATCAATTGTTTTGTTTAAATAGAAACATTTAAATTTATTCTGCTTCATGTATGTCAGACTAAAAAGATTTCAGCACTTACGTATTATCGCAACAAATGTCAAATCTAATAATAACTCGCCAAGTTGGCAACCCCGATTGGTACTAGCGTCTTATTGCAACCTATTAGCGACATTATATGAAATGAAGCACCTAATTGCCAATTCAGCGTATACCACACATAGGAAATTGGTGTAGCCGATTCAGTGAGTTATTTAGAGTTGGTGATTGTTGTGATAATAAGCAAGTACCCTCCCATTTCCTGCGTGTTGTACGTGCTGAATTGGCAAACAGGTGCTTTGTTTCATATAATGTCGCCAATTAGTTGCAATACGTAAGTAACAAGATTTCTTATGTTTTTCCACTTGTGTACAACATACCTGCATACAGGAGTTTTTGTACCCAAGCTGTATTAATTTTGGGTACTGACATATTAGCTTTTGAGTGAGTGAGTGTAGGGTTTTATGGCGCAAGAGCCGATTTCCGCTAAGCTGCGCCAATCAATCGTTAAAATATTAAAAATCTTTAAAAATACTCGCATATAAAAGTTCATACATATAAGCAGCAAACAGATTTTGGTGGGGGATGCCCCACCAAGTCAAATAAGGTTAAAATAGTTCAGAGGAAAAAAATATTTTTATATCTGGGTAAAAGTTTTAATGTAATAAGATTTTGGTGGGGATTAACCCCACCAAGTCTGATAAGTATGATTCAATAATTTCACTTTCTGTGTTTTGTCGGGGTTAATAATCGCCTTTCAGTTTTTTCTTCACACTTTCTTGGAGTAATAACGTGTAAAAATTTCTCCTGTCTCCAGCACTCATTTTTCCAGTACTCTGCCGACAAGTGTTTTATTGTATCCTTTTTCGGTGATTCCACCTCTTCTCTTCTACGTCATACATAATCATGTCTTCATTTGAGGTGTCTTGAATAGGTGAACTTTTCCTCGGTTTATGGGTGCCATTTTTATCTCTATTTTTGGTTTTCCAGTGTTAGATATGTTTTTGGTAGGACACCTTTTTTTATGACGTTTTGAAGCCTGAGATACAGAAGTTGTATCTGTTGATGCTAAGCTATTGGATTCTGAGGTAGCAGCTATGGTACTAGATGTTGTACAGGTAGGAGTTTCAACTACAACAGAAGAGGGTTGAATAGTTGATTTGGAAGAGGATTCAATAGGTGAAAACATATTATTGGTGGTGGGAAGTAAGTTATTAGATAGAGGAATAGGTGGCTGAGTCTCTGATACTGTAGTGGCTATTGAAGAGGTAGAAGGTAAGAGGTGTGCCTGGGCTGAAGACGATGTGAAAACAGCAGGGGTGGATGTTGGTATAGTTGGTTTTGGGAGGGATGAAATTGGCTGTAGTATATTTAAGGGTAGACATGTTATTTTTGTTATATCTTCGTCTGTCTGTGTGGAACTGTTTATAGTAGAGGATTTGGTAGCCTGGGCATAAGTTTGTGATGTTTGTGGAACTATTAATTTTCGGGTTTCTGGGTAAGGTATGTTATTATTCGTTTTGATTGTCTGAATTTGTTTTTCGGTTTTCCATTTGGGGCACAGTTTGGAATCAGCTGTATGGGGTTGAGAGCAATTAATACATTTAGGCTCTAGAGTGCAATCTGTGGAAGCATGTCCAACAGATGCACATCTAGAGCAAGTAAGTTGGCCGCGGCAGGAAGTTTGTGAATGTCCGAACCTCTGACACTTGAAACAGCGCAGAGGATTCGGAATATATGGACGGATTTTACAATTTAAATAACCAGCTTTAATAGTTTTGGGTAGAGAGGGGCTGCTGAAAGTTAAAATTATATGTTTTGTAGGGATAATTGTAGCATTTTTTTTAATTGTAATTCTCCTGACCTGAATCACGCCCTGATCAGAAAATCCATCAAGGATTTCTGCATCAGGAGTGTTCAACAAGTCAGGTTCAGAAATGACACCGCGAGAAGTATTTAAAGATTTGTGAGGACTTATTCTTACGGTAGAGTCAAGAAAAGATTTGGCAAGTAAAAAAGACTTTGATTGTAAAGCAGAACATGTTTCAATAATTAAATCACCGGATCGTAAGCGTTTTACTGATTTAGGTTCACCACCTATTCCTATTAAGGCCTTATGAATTGCAAATGGTGACTTTTTGGACATTTCATTGTTTTCCAAAGATATTAACAAAAATCTTACTTGTGTAGCAACTTGATCAAGGTTAAGGTTGGGTAAAATAAGGCCTTTACCCGGGCCATTCTGCATTGGATCCATAAGAGTATAAAAATCTTCATTCTGGTGTGCCTCCACCCACCACGGAGTCCAACAAGGGAGGCAGTGTGCCGGTCAACTGGCAAACACCAGGCACGGCGCTTACCTGGAGTACACCCAGAATATAGTACTACAGCATCAGGGTGAGGATCCAATGGGTAAACCCGCCACCCCTTATCTGCAGCACTAACCCAACAGCAATGTCTCCGAAGAGACTTATCACTAGCCGATTGACTGGAGCGGGCTCACTCCTGCCTCCTGTCTACTGCGAAGTGTGGGCCAAAGGGAACGCAAAGGTATCCCCAGAACACCATTTTCCTCCTTACGGGACGCCGCACACGGCAAACATACGGGTCGGAAAACCAACGTAATTAGTAACAACACAAATATCAAAAATACAGAAAACAAAAACAACAAATGAAACCAAATGAATACTTTAAAAAATGAAAACTAAACTGTGTTAGTAAAAATACAATTATCATAATTCAATCAAAAATAACGAAAAGTTAAGTAAAACTCATGTGTATATAAAAATTATTTATCTGTGGTCTAGACGTGAAAAGAAAGAAAAGAGGAATGGAATGACGAGAGGAGGGTCGAAAATAGAGAAAGATCACTAGGGTACCCCGGGTTCGTGACACCCGTGTTTACCAAAGACAGTAAACCCCTTGGGAAAGGAAAAGATCACTAGGGTACCTCGGGATTGTGACACCCGTACTCACCTAAAGAAGGTGAGCCCCCTGAGGGGATATTAGCTTTTGGGGATGTACTACGTCTGCAATGGTAAAAATACAGATCTGCAGCCCATTAGATAAAAAAAAACATATTATATTCGCAACCATATTGGCGAAATTATACGTAATAAAACACATGGTTGTCAATCTGGCGCATACGACACATGCAAAATCGGAGTCACCAACTTGACGCGTTATCTTGAACATTGGCATTGTTGTGGTAATATGTATCGTAAAATCTGGCATATGATGCACACTTTTAACACAAAAAATAAGATTGAATTTTACGGGTGCACGTTCTATGCCAGGTATAAAAGTGAGAGCTTTAAAAAAATGAGAGCGTAGGGAAAAAATTAGATTTCTACATAAATCGAAATATTGTTTATTTAAAACCGGGGTGGGTATTAAGTCGATCGCGATCGACAAGTTGACCGCCAAGACACTTTGGGGTGACCGCCTTCACATAAGACCTTAGACGTGCATGATTAAAGAAACACAGTTGGTTATCAAATCTATGGGAACACCCTTGAATGAAGTGACACTTTTAAATGAGCTTCGTAGGCCTTAAAGTATAATAATAGCGATCAAGTTTTTTTATGAATAGAAATGTATACATTCTGGTAGTATGTGGTAGCCTTTTCAAAGTTCTATCAGTCTTGGATTTTTTTCAAAATCGTTAGTTAAATCTCTCATATTTTCAGAGGTCAAATTCTGAGAGCCTGTCTAGCTGGAGCAAGTGTGACCGAAGCATCCCAGTTTTTAAAGGTTTCTAGAGGTACGGTGTCTTAAAGTCATGACTGTATACACACAGCGCAGCAAGACAAGTTCGGCGAAGCAAAACAGTGGAAGGAAAGAGAAGCTCAGTGAAAGAGATTGACGGGTATTGATGCGGATTGTAACATCTAAAAAGCGAACAACTGCAGCAAAAGTGACTTCAGAGCTATATCAGCATATAGATTCATTCTCCAGTGTCAATAATTACAGTTAGAATGCACCTTCATAAAAAGAACATTTACGGCAGACAGCATTTCCCAAGCCACAGATGTTGGCGCTAAATATCATCTGCAATGGTGCAAGACTCGCAAAACCTGGTCGATTGGTAAATGGAATTAATATGCTCTGACGAATCATTCTTTCACACTTTTCCCTGCAAAAGAACTGATGCACGTTTGGAGGACACCTGGAAAAGCGTATGGTCATGACTGTTAAATTTGGAGGTTGATCTGCCATATGCTCAGCCGTGTCGTGGTTTTCTGCTAGAACAATCGTAACAAGGAAAGGAAGGATAACTGGGGAGAAGTATAGAACAATTTTAATTGACCAGGTCCCTCCTCCAATGACACAAACTTTGCTTCCTGCAGTAGATGGAATTTTCCAGGATGGTAATGCACTCTTACCTCCCCCCCCCCCTACTGGCTACAGAGGAAAATAAACGTTGATGAGCTCTTTCCCCGATAACACAAAGTTGGCTACTGAAACAAAGTTAAAACAGATGTTTAAACCTAAAGTTTATCTCTTTTTAAAAAAAAAAAAACATATGACTGAAAGAATAGCAAATTGTAGAAAATTATGTAAAAAAAAACCTAGCTGAAGAAAAATTAAAATTTGAAGTAACTCTCGGCGAGGTATGGGTATATTTAAGTGACTGTAGTAATAGAAGATCAATTTTCTCTTGCACAACTAACAGGAATGACTGTACGAAATAGCTTCGTCAGTGCACAGCAAAGTTCCCATAGGGATTCATGATAGTTGCATAATTTTTCAAACAACGACAAATTAAAAATCAAAAAGTCTCAACTAGGGCCAAAATTAATTCACTCTATTAAAATCATTTTAATGGCGCAACAGCGTGTGAATGCCAAGGCCTACTATGCCCATCTCAGTAAACATGACCATTGGGTGATGAGATGCATAAGCAGATGTCCCGATTAGGCGATCAGTCTGAAACGACACCCCCAGTGTTTAATCCCCAAGCAAGCTTGGTACTCATTTATCGACCCACTGAAGGAATGAAAGGCTGAGTCGACTGTGCCTATAGCCCGACGATGAAACCGAATCTGTAGTGTGGAAGCGAGATACGCTACAACTCGACCTCTGGGCCTCAATTCACTCTACTATCAGCAAAATATTTCAGATGCAGTTTTTGTGGAAGAAATTTCAAATTTAAATGGAAAGGACATAGATAAAGATGAGCTTTATATGGACAAAGCCTCTAGTCACACATTTAAGTCAACTGCCGCTTATTTAGCAAAAAGAGAAAGGAAAATAATTGGAAACAGGAATTAAGTGTATCGCCTTTGATGAAATACGTGTAAAATTACCCTACGTTTCAACAATGAACTTTCGTGCTAAGAGGCGGATTAAAGTAGTTGGAGGCCCCTAGCGGTAAAAGGTTTGAGGCCCATAGACTCAAGAGTCGAACAACTAAAATAGTGAAAAGAGTCACTTACTTTAAATTCTCAAAACAAAATGTATTGATTACAAAAAACTCATCGGCTAAAGAAAAATCTTAACTGTATACAAAAAAAATTAAGAGCTTACAGTTTGATTTCTCTTTGGGAAATTCATCAATTATTTTTACCATATCCATTTTCTCCAAAACATTTTATTCTATACATAATATGGCCATTTCTGTATATATATTTGGGCTTGAGGCCCAAACCTGAGTTTGCAGGGGGGCACTAATATTCTTTATTACGCCACTGATGGAACCCATCAAGCTTGGGGCCCCTGGCGGCCGCCAGGTCCGACACCCGCTTAATCAGCCTCTGTTCGTGCTTTCGGTTTTTTAAACGAGTCTTAGGAAAATGGCATCTAAGAACACTGAACAGACATTGGAAAACGGTACAAGACCATGACAGTACTAAGAAAAAGTTTACTTTCATTAAAAATTTGAGCTAGAGCTATTGTCAAGAATCATGGCTACAGAAAAACACAAAAAATACCTAAATGATAAATAACTACAAATCGTTTCATAAATGCAAATGACCAAGTACAGTATCAGATTGTAAGAATGTTACTAGACATAATATAAGAATATTTTTACTAGAGTATTGTAAGAATCATGCTACAGATAAACAATTCACAAAAATACGTAATATTGATAAATTAACTACCAAATCGTTTCCATAAAGTGCAAATGACCTAAGTAGCAGTTAGTAATTATATACGAGATCTCAAGATTGGGCAGACAGTATACAACTAATTCTACAGAACTAACTTTAAATGAAAATTATTTATTTTTTTATGTACTTTGAATTGTTTGATAATAAATGCATCAGTTAATATTATTAAATATTTAGGGATAATTATTATGTTTGCATTTTACTGAAAACGTAGTTTTAAAAGAGTAAGTTTTTCTATTATAGTTATGTAGAGTAATTCCACATATTCTGTTTTTATTACTTTTATAATATAAATATTGTTGAGCTTTTTTTTTTTTGATCATCACACCTATGCCACAAAGTGGACGGCAACTCCTTGAAAAAATTAGTAGACAGTGTCATGTAAAAGTGTGCCCACCCATGATTTAAAAGAAAGGGCGTTCCTTATGAACTTAAAAGGTTGCACTTCTAGATGTATACAATTTTTTACAAAAGCTTAGAATAAATAACTTCCAAACTTTAAAAGCATTGCGCATATACATCTCGGGTTTCTTCATGAAAAAGAGGATGCACGTTATACAGCAAATAAACATAAAAATTGCAACTTGAAAGTATAGGTCCGCGTTATACGATGGTGTGCATTATATGCCAGATTTTACGGTAAGTAGATAATTTTTCTCTACCTTTCTTTAACGAGTAAAAGTAAAAAATATATTTAAATTGGGTTAAATATAAAGAATCTGATATACACTGGTGTCCAAAAGTTAAGCATAAATCGTAAAATGCGAAAAATATGGAGTAAATATTCGAAAAATTATTCCAAATTTCTTGCAGATATTAATTGGGTGAAGAAGAAAAATTGGGTTTATGCAAAACTTTTCAGTCGACTAGGTCCTGCGCGAAACACCGGCGCATGTCGGAACGAGGAGAAACCGATTCAAGCAGCATAGGCAGTTCAGACAAGTTTCGTGCAACTGCTGTGCGAAGAAACGTTGTTAACCATCAAAAAAGGTGAATGATGGCACAAAGACGCCAATTGGACATGTTTACGAAAGGAAGAATCGTTGGAATGCTGGAATCCTCACGATCACAAACCGAAGTGTCTCGAATTCTGAATGTGGACCAGTCTGTGATCTCAAAACTGTGGCAGAGGTTTCAAAGAAAGGGAGATGTTACCCGACAACCAGTATCAGGTCGACCAAGAGTCACAACCCCTCGCCAAGACCAATATCTGGTAATAAGTGCGCGACGTCAGAGGGGCAGTACTGCCAGAGCCCTGGGTTCGGCACTCACAGTCGCCACAGGAATACGAATTTCGAGGTAATCTGTTTCAAGGAGGCTCAATCATGCTGGCCTGTATGCCAGAAGACCAGCAGTTTGCATTCCCCTCACGTCTGCGCATAAACACGCTCGTTTGAACTGGAGTTTGAAAAATCAACTTTGGAGTGTGGGCCAATATGATGTTCAGTGACGAGTCCCGGATTAGTCTGAGTTGTGATTCTCGGCGGGTAACGATACGGAGAGAACGTGGAACACGTTTAGAACCAAGAAACATAATGGAAATACATCATTTTCCATCAAGGGGAGTAATGGTATGGGCAGGCATCATGATGGGCGGCTGCACAGACCCTATTTCTTTGACACAGGGTCTGTGACTGCTCAAAGATATAGCGTCTGAAGTTCTTGAGCCTTATGTTCGCTTGTTTCGAGGTGCTGTCGGTCCTGACTTCATATTCATGGATGATAATGCGCCATGTCACCGAGCGGTGCTGATTGATGACTTCCTTGAAACGGAAAATATCCTGCGCATGTCGTTGCCTGCGAACTCCCCTGATTTAAATCCTATCGAGCAAGTATGGGATATGCTGGGGAGACCAATTGCAGCCCTTTCGCACCCACCAAGCTCCGTTACAGAACTAAAGAGAGCTCTCCAAGAAGCTTGGAACTGTTTGAGCCCACAACTCATTCATCATCTCATAGCAAGTATGGTAAATCGCTGTACAGCGTGCCTGACTGTCAGAGGTGACCACACTGCAGCATCATTATTTTATTTAATGTTTTCTTTCATTTTTTCTTTAAAGTATGAATCCTTGCTATGCTTAGTTTTCTTTCAAACTGCTACTTTGGATGATAAAATTAATTATTATCATTCTTTTGATTTGCTTCCTTATTTTATAATCATTTTACACTCGCATATCACGTTTCCCGCCATTCTGATTTACAGTTCCTTCTTTATTTACTAAATTATCAATTATGCATAACCTTTGGACACCAGTGTATATCTCATTCATTTTAATCAAAATAAACAAAACAATATGGTCACAATAAAGGTGTATTATAAACCAGAAGATCAATAGGTTGTGAATTAAAACTTACTTTGACAAAGCTTGTCTTTTTTAAAAATATATATATATCAATTTAATAAGATTTTTTAAATGGTCATAAGTTATAGCCTTCTGCGATGAATCTAACTTAAACAATGTAGATCAATTATTAATAATACAAAATATCCATTAAATATTAGTATTTAAGTAGATATAATTTTCACAAGTAATGTCCCAAACTGAAAATTAAAAATCATTCTTGAAATAGATTACGTTCAATTTTACAAATTAATTTTGCTCATTCTGTTATTTTCAGTAAATACTTCAATTATTTGCCTATAAGAAAGTGCCCCAATAAATAAAACAATATCACTCTTTATGAATCCCAAAATTTGTCGTTTTGGTGACAATTTTCAAATTTCTTTTGTGTTTTTATTTTACAGCCCATACATTTTAGATTCAAAAAACACTATATTTTTGTTTCTACGATATTTAGATGCAAAGTTACAGCATAATTAGTAAACTGGAATTGGAGTTAACAAAACCGGATGCCGATCCCTACACAAAATATTTTTAAGATATTGAATTTAAATTTTCAGACCATATTTTATTTAGTTCTATCTGTGTTATGAATCAAAATCTAATCTCTGTGCATATATTTATGTATTTCATTGTTTGTTTTTTTTATGAAAAAAAATCATTAATTCTTTTTAAAAAATTTTTCTGAAAATAAAAATTTTTTAAAAAAAAGCTTGTGTGTTGTAAAATGAAGCGAAATAAAAGTGCCACTAGGCGGCGTTGTTTGTGACGTCAGTCTGCGAGCTGACGAATATATTGAGAACTGGTTGTACTCTCGGCGGTAGCCGAACGTTTAATTTTTATGTATCATAATGTGCCGTCCTCAGTAGAATAAACGAATAATTTTCTTGAAAGACGTCTAGTCTTATTTTGACCAAACTTACTCAGCCATCTGGTAGATGCACCTGCCATTAAATTTCTAGAATCTAGTTCGACTTTGCTTTCGAACATCGTGCATGTAAAAAAAAATTTTTTTTCTTCTAACTGCTAAATATTTTTTATTTTTATAAAGCAACGCGTTCAGAAGTGATGATACGAATTAACATTATAGCAATACGTTTAAAAGGGGATAATACCGATTGACAATTAATATTACCATAATTTATTAACTCACTTTCTTGAATGTCTTTCCGGTTGGAATTTCGTAATTGATTAAACTGTGCGACTTTCCGACGAGTTACGATTTGAAATTTGGACCATATCTCAGAAGTAGATGACAATGCATAAAAATGTGAAAAAAGAAAAGGAAGAATTTTATACTTTTTAGCCCGTTATAAAAACATGGTGCATTAAATTTTTTTAATTCGAATTTTTCTCCTTTTCACACTTTTAATTGTTTGACCTGTTCTATAGAAACGGAATCTAATATGATACCGGACTCATCCGAGGTCCCGTAAACGTTGAGAATAAATACACTTCAGACCCTTAATTAATATCCAATGAAGAGCACGACTAATTCTAGCAGCAACGTAATTCCGGTTCCAAAGATCAAACTCAAGAATAAATTCAACGATGAACAAATTATAGTTTTATAAACTAAAAAACACGCTTTTGTTGTAGATTGGACTAAAAAATGAAAAATAAATTATAGTTTATAAAAAACTAAAGAACACGTTTTTATACCAATTCGAACTAAAAAGTAAAAAAAAAAAATAATTCTTAATATAAGAATAAAATGTGTGTGATGAACGAGAAAATTAATGTCAGTGGGGTGCTTTGTATTACATTTTTTACTCTAACTCCACCTTTCCGAATAGAAGTTACAAACGATAGCAATTGATATATTTATAGAACAACATACGTTTTTACCCACAATAACATTAATTTTCTCGTTCATCATTTTATTAAAAAAAAAAGAGTTATGTATTTACTTTTTAATTCGAATCAGTATAAAAGCGTGTACTTTATTTTTTTTTAAAACTATACTTTATTTATTTGATTTTTGGCTTCAAGGTAAAGTTCAAAAATGGATTTCTTTTTAAGATATTGAATTGAAATTTTTTTATTTAATTTTATTTGTATTATAGACTATAATCTAATCTCTTTGTATATATTTATGTATTTTATTGCACACAATTTGTGAGAAAATAACACGCTTTTTTTTTTTAAAAAAAAAATTGAGTTCTTGTGAAAAAATTTACATACTTCAAAAGTATTACAAATCTTCAGTGGCGGATTAAGCGGGTGTCGGACCTGGCGGCCACCAGGGGCCCAAAGTTTGACGAGTGCAAATGCCAGCGGCAAACCAACTACGCCACCTTGGAATAAGAAATGAAAAGAAAACAAAGATACAATGAAACCCCGGCTAGAAATTTATCGAGATGCAAAAGAAATCCTAATGTAGGAAAACTTTTGAAAATATTTTTAATAATACCGAAATCGTATGCATCAGGTGAATGATCTTCTTTAGTTTTAAAACGTGTTAAAAATAATTTAAGAAGTACTGTGGGAGGAAAGACAAATTGAACAGCATGGCCATATATTCTGTACAGAATAAAATATTTTGGACAAAATAGATATGGTAAAAATAATTGATGAATTGCCAAAGAGAAATCAAACTGTATAGCAAAACTTTTAGCTTCATAACTTACAGTTTTCAATTTGTTTAATACAGTTAAGATTTTTCTTTAGCCGATGAGTTTTATTATAGCAATATATTTTATTTTGAGAAATTCAAGTAAACGACTCTCTTCACTATTTTAGTTTTTCGACTCTTAAGCCCATGGGCCTCAAACCTTTTACCGCCAGGGGCCTCCAACTATCTTAATCCGCCTCTGCAAATCTTATACCTATAGGCACAGAAAATGATGCTATTTATGAACAGTATAAATATTATTCGAATATATTAATTAGAATTTTAAAACAGCGTTTACTGTAACTGCAATTTTTCACTTAAATTTCACTCAAAAAATTCCCAGTATATCCAAAATTATTTTAATTTTGTGGAAGTTGTACTTGGATTCCTAATTTTATGCCCCATTTTAAAGAAAAAAGTGTTTAGTTTAAAATTTATATGTTTCAATAAAGTACTCCGAAGGCAGCCACATACCTTAAATTTTATAACACTCTTTTTAAATAATCCGCCAAAAAAAGGCAGATTATAATCACATTTATATCGCCAAATTTCTGTTATAGCCTTATATTAAAAACAAGGCACTTTCTTTGGTTTAACAAATAAGAGAAAACTTAAATTCAAAAGTCAAGTAAAAAAACTTTTGATTTAAAGTCAAAACAGAAAATCAAAACAATCTAGTATTCTTGTGTTCTTTCGAGGGTAGCGTGGTAGTTACGAAAAATAGTTCGGAGGATTTATAAGAAGTAAATTTGTTGATGAACCCCAATTTTTAAAATATGTAGCCAGTACATTAAAAAAACTTCTATAATTCCGAATATCATTTTAATTTTTATTTAGTGTTGACTAACAATTTTTTGAAATTTTGAGTATATGTAATGTTTTATGTTCGATAAAAGAATGCGTTTAAATCTGATACAAACATACTTACTTCCAAATGAGTATGTCCTGTGCTTTTTTTTGAGTATTTCTTTTTCTGCGTACTACTCTCACACAATTAAAACGTTTCCTTTAGCGATTCAATTTTTATAGGCGTATTTAAAAGCTGCTTATTTTTACCTACACTAGTTAAATCTTTGAAAAGAATTAAAATTTTTAAAAAGTCTAAAAAAACTTCAAGTAAAAATTCGCATGCCTCAATTTAATGCACTGAAGAGGATGGTGTTTTTGAAGAGGTTTTTGGCATTTATATATTGATGCCAAAAACACTCTAACTGATGCAACTCGTCTATGACATTCTATTCCCAGAGCAAAATTAAGCCTTTGGATTAATGCGAACGACAAAGCTGAAGGTTGTTTTTTCTTATCCCAGACGGTATAGCTTAACTACACCATCTCCATAAAACCAAAAATCGTAAAAAATCCAAAAATGAAATAGGATTTCCTAAAACCTTGTCAATAGTAAAAAGCAAGCGAATAAGAATATGACTAGGGGAGGAATGATAAACCTTGCATCTATGGCACTATGGAAAGGCATTCCAGCCCTGTTGAAAAGTAAGACATTTGACATGGCCACTGGAAAAGCACGATAGAGTCGTCTGCGGATCCCTAGCAATATTAAGTTGGTGACACCAATGAGGTTTTCCCCCAAAATACCAAGTGTGAGCAGGGGATATTCTTCAAAGTGCATATAATTCTATCCGTTTAATAGAGAGGAGTTCGGCAAAAGTTAAACAAGTGTCACTCCGCAAGGTGTCAGCAGTGGCAGACTTGGCCAAACTATCAGCTATCTCATTACTATTCAATCCAATATGGGAAGGGACCCATTAAAAGTATAATGTCTAGAAGAAAGTCGAATCACACAATATCCAGAACATTTAGGCTTGTCATATCACCAACAGTTGTCCCATTTGTCTCATGAAGCCCTCTACCTAAACCTCGCCCGCACATCTGATTTACCTGCGCAACGGGCGATGCAAGATTAAAGCTCGACTTCGGATTTGGTTTTATAGTAATGTGAAATGAGCAGCTTCAATTGATCCAAAGACCAGGGGCACCGAAGGGAGAAGACTGATTTAGCCTCTAGTGCCGGCTAACTTCAGCTGGACATAAAGGTATGGCCTCATCTGAGGTGACCCAACCAGGAGTATATACTCATGATGTACATCGCTCTTTCCATCCAGGTACACCCTCTCACCACTTTGAGGCAGCTAGAAGGTCTTGGGAGGTTTGCTTCGCCAAAATTAGGAACTAGGAACCTATTGCCTTTTGTCAGTGAAACTCTACAAAAGGCAGCAGAAATAGTCTACATATGATAGAGAACTCCTAGCGATGTGTACTTCAGTGAAATGCTTCTCTAACATGCTCAAATATTTCATAATCTACACAGATCAGAAGCCTCTCATATATGCCTTTAAGCAAAGTCTTGACAAGTGCACCCTTCGCCACATGCTAAATCTAGATTTCATATCGCAAAATAGATGTTTGTCATATAAGTGGTATCAAAAATACAGTCGCTGAGGCTCTTTCTAGAAATGAAGTGAGCCAACAATCCAGTTCATTTTTAGATTTAGAGGCACTCTGGAATGCAACAAGAAGCGAAGAACTACAAAGGTTCGAAACTGACGAGAAATCCTCGTTTGAATTAAAATGTGTTCAGTCAACAGTATCTGCCACTGAACTCATTTGTGATGCTTATACGAGTTCTCCCAGTCCTTTTGTACCACTTAAGGTACAAATTTTCTAGTACTACGCTGAAAATGTCACTTAGGGTCAAAAATCACATTTTCTTTTTATATTATTTTAAAATTCTAATATTTAACTTTCTAAGCCTGTCTTTGTTTTGTCTGTGCGATCATTAGAAAAAAAAGTTACATGTGTTTAAAATATTACTGCTGCTGTTAATAGAAACTGGTAGCAATGATATCAAAACCGGAAGTTGACTTCTAAACATTTTTTTAACGTTAGTTTTCGCTGTTTCATTTCATTATAAATTTTTAAAAAGTATCTGATAATTTTTAAAACTATTTTATTGATTTGCAACAATTTCAATCTTTTATTTTGACTTACGCATTAGGCAAAGTACATGACGTCACTTGTTTTTATTATATTTTGTTTTTGCGTCTTATAAATTTTGCTCTCACATTTCTTGTAAAATTTTCACTTTTTTTGCTTCAATTGTACAGGTTTTTTATTGTTTATTGCTCTTCGATATACTGCTTTTCATTTTACCTTCTTATAATGGGTAACAAAAAATCAAAGCAGCTTCTAGAAAAAGAAAATTTGCTGGTAATAGATTCACGAAAACAAAGCAAGTAGAAAATGTTCAGACTTGTAGTGAACTAAAACTAAATTGCTTGAAGAATTTTTTTCAGAACAATGAAGGTTTAAATGGAACATTAAAAGGTAACAAAATGTTTGACTTAAATATTTTGGCAAGTCTATTTCCGCTGCTTTGGCTCGAATGAGTCCTTCTACCTCAGTCGGTCCTAGGCCACGCCTCCGGCCTCCGGGATTGGTTCTCCCACGGCCGTTCGTCCATCCCCCTTCTTGGGGTTTTTTCACATGGTAGCTCTTTCAGTTTAAATTCCATTTCTATTGAGTAAAAGCGGTCACTCGCTGTCGCTCGTTATCCATCTTATTTTCGTCGGCAAGTCTATTTACCTGATTGTGTTGTCCCAATTGTTTTGAGAAAAATATCTACCTATATAAAGATTCTGTGCTTGGATTCGCTTCCAATATAACAGTAAAATGAAATTTCATAGTCCCTTTTCATATACCGAAAAGTTTAACAAGCAAAGTGCGATAAATTTGCTAATTGTTTGTGGAATGGGAATAAATGGGAGAGGATATTTGTTTGTAAAAAGCCGTGTATTACAATGAACGTTCCATGTGTGACAAAAAGGGAATACAAACTTTGTGAAAATAAAGCTCTTGGCTGCTGTTACATCAACAACTAAAGATGTCAAGAATGATGCTGTTTTAGGAATGAGAAACTTTACAAAATGTTCCAACATGGCAGTCGCAGAATGCGGAGTATCTGTTGATGGTACTTGGCAAAGTCGTCGTCATTCATTCCTGAATGGTTGTGATGCAGTGTTATCCATTGACACTGGGAAGCTTTTGGATTTGGAGATAATGTCAAAATTTTGCAACAGATTGAAGAATTCTAATAGTCCAGGTCGACATCAAGCTGTTGCAATTATCTAGGATCTGCTTCAAGCATGGAATCAGTTGGTGCATATAGAATCTTTGAACGTTTTTGTACCACAAGAAATCTTAAATATGTTCATTTCTTTGGTGTGATGGTGATTCTGAAGGATCCCTTGCAGTAAAAGATGTGTAAGGTATTAAAAGTGTCACCAAATATGATTGCATAGAAAACTTCCAAAAAAGAGTAGGTAGCCGGCTAAGAAAGCTTTAAAAAAAGTTTGAAAAGCCATTGTGGGAAAGGAAAACTCACTGATGTTATGATTGATAAAATTCAAAATTACTACGGCATTGCCATTAGAAGCAACACTTATTAACATGGAGGCAATGCAAAACGCTACCATAAAGGCATTTTTTCACTGTTGTTCAAGTCAAGAAAAACCTATGCATGGACAGTGTCCAACTGCAGCTGATAGTTGGTGTGCATATCAGAGATCAAAAGCGACCGGTAAACAATTTTTAGAAAAAAGTGCAGGCATTTCTATAAAACTTTTGAATGTTGTTAAATCTGAGTACACGAAGTTGTGCGATAAACAGTTTTTACAGAAGTGCCTCCACGGTAAAGCACAAAATGCAAATAATTTGTTTAATGACTGGTCATGGCAATTGTTCCAAAAGAAACTTTTATTAAGCTAAAAACATTTTCTGATGACATGAACAATGAAAGAAACACAGCTAATTAGATTATTCTAAGAAATTTTAAAAAAGGCCAAGCTTTACATATAATTAAGGATATAAATAATTAGCTAATTTGTAAATTCAATACAAAAAAATGTTAAATGTTCTACTGAATATTGTACTATTCTTTTTGTGAATAAATCTCACACAATATTAATATTTTACTAAAATATTGAATAAATATGTTTAACAATTCCAAATTAGAAATGTGTTAATATAAAAGATTTTTAAATATAATAAAAAATAATATGTAGATCTATTTTCAAATTGATACACATATTTTAATGAAACTAATGACTTGAGAAGTAATAACACTTTCAACTGTCCTAATAACTCTTGTTTAATAAATGAACATTATGAACATGTTATCATAGGTGATTCCAATCTTACAAAAAATAAAAATTCAAGAGAAATTATGAATAAAAAGGTACAGATTTTAGATTAATGATTGCTAATAATAATGCTATTAAGACCTAAACTACTATTTATATTGAAAATTTTATAACAAACATTGCATGAAACTAAACATTTCCTATGAAAACTTCAAGGATTAATTTTAGAGGTACACATTTTTTTTCCACAAAGGATTTTCCTTGAAATATATATATTATACACTTTCTACATTATATCCCTAAATAAAAAAGATCAACTTCAATTTAGTATTCATCAATTTATTTTCTTTCTTCCAACAAACTAAGGCATTTATCCATATTTTAAAATCAAATCTGCAAAGATGTATATTCCTACAAATAATCAATAAAATAATCTGTACTGCAAAAGGAGTTACACTTATAGTGGTTCACCAAAATTCTGTTAAAGTGGAATCTCAAATTTTTCTATAAAACAAGGATAATAAGAGCATACGCAACATTTATAATACGAGTAAAATTCAATATATTTAAAAAAATCTGAATAACATTTTTATTCTGTTATTGTGCAAAATATTTATCAAATAATTACACAATTTATTAATTTGAAAGCAATTTAACCTCCAAAGCACAAGAATATTGCCTGTTATGTCATTGTATTTAAGTAAATTTCAGATTGTGTTTATAATGAATAACTTTATATCTGGAATTTTTGAAAATGCTCAATAGTCCATAATGCTTTCTTATTTTGACAATAATAGAATAAGATACAATCAAATTCTTAACTTCATCATCACACTGACCAATGGTACACAAAGAAAAATTCCACCCTTAATCCATCATTATTACATTGTATGTTACATCTGAGAAAAAACAAAAGATGTAATGAAAACTTCTAATAGAAAATGTCATAATTTAAAGCAAACACATTTGAAAATAATTAATTCTTTCATTAGTTTCTGCAGCATAATTCTTGTTTTTAAGTAATTTGCATTATAAAATCAAAGATATAAAATATAAGATATGTCAAAAGTTTCACAAACTTTGGTGGATAAAAAAAAATTAGAATGTTTCAAAAAATCTTTTAGAACTTAATTACACAGTACTATATTTACAGAAACATTTTCTCCCCAAAGAACTCTAATAATGTTCATTTACTTGATACCATATTCTGGAAGCTTAAGTAAAAAAATTTAAAGTAAATAATAAAGATTGTAAGATAAATTATAAAGACAGTATTTTTAATATATATATATATATAGCAGTAAATAAATTAAAAAGAAGACACTAATAAATCCTAAGAATCTTAAGATCAGACAGAAAGAACCAAGAACATGGAACCATGACAAACCAAAAAAAGAGAAATTTAGCTAGATAGGAAAAAACTATTATGATTTCCCGAGCTGTCACTGGTTTAAGACAGATATAAAATAAAAGGATCTGTTTCATTAAAAATAGGGAGAGATATTTAATATATATTTTGCAATTATTTACAAATTTTTTTCTTAAGGTACAAGAGTGAATTATTATAGCATTGTATAAATTTAACAGTTTTTCACAATTCAAATTAAATCAAATTTTGAAATGATATTTCAAAAGAATCCAACAAAGCTCAAGCGAATCGAGGATAAGCATAGTAAATTCCAATTTAGACAAAGTAAAATTCAGCACAAATTACTTTTCTCTTGACTTTAAATATAAAACATATATACTGACACTTATATATACCAACTAGCTGTTACCCGCCCACTTCGCTGGGTATTTCATGATGTTTTATAAATTTTTGTTGGTTATATATATGTATAAATTTTTGATATTTAAGTCCTAGCATTAAGAATTCGATTGTATTGAAAAATATGCGCCCCTTACGTTCCTCAACGCCACTTGGGAGTCGATTTTCACGAAACGCATTTTGTGGCGTATTTGTATTCTATGAGAGGAATCTGCTTACCAAATTTCAACACTGTTCGTCTAATAGTTTAAAAATCGGAATTATTTATATCTCCCCTTAATTATATCTCCTTGCGGGTCATTTTTCCCAAAACCCATTTTGTAGCAGATATTTACTCCATAAAAGAAACATATCTACCAATTTTCATGCAGGTTGGTCAAGTAGTTTAAAAACGAAAATATTTATCTATTACGCCCTTAACCCCCCTCCCTCTCCCCTCGCAACGCCACTTCGGGGATTACATTCCCAAAAACCATCTTGTATCTGATCTCTACTCTATGAAAGGAATCTATTTATCAAATTTAAAGACTGTGCGTCTAATAGTTTTAAAATGGAAGTAATTATCTATAACGCCCCCTAAGCCCCCGCAATGTCACTTGGGGGTCGATTTTCACCAAATTCATTTTGTAGCGGATCTCTACTCTATGAAAGGAATCTTCTTACCCAATTTCAAGATTGCACGTTGAGTAGTTTAAAAATGGAAACAATTACTTACAACGCCCCTCAAGCCCCCTTGCGTTTCGAATTTCGCAAAATCCGTTCTTAGCTAATCTCTACTTCATGAAAGGAACATGTCTACCAAATTTCAAGTCTGTAAGTTGAACAGTTCCGGAGATATCGTGATTAGTCAGTCAGTGAGTCGCTTTTCTCCTTTATATTTATAGATAATTATTTATATCTCCCCTTAACCCCCCCCCCGCAACACCCCTTGGGGTTAAATTTTCCCAAAACCCATTTTGTAACGGATATTTACTCCATGAAAGAAACAGGCCTACCAATTTTCATGCTGGTGGATCAAGTAGTTTAGAAACGAAAATATTTATCAATCACGCCCCTTAAATCCCCCGCAACGCCACTTGGGGGGGGGCTATTTTCCCCAAACCCATCTTGTAGCTGATATCTACTCTATGAAAGGAATATATTTATCAAATATAAAGACTTTGCATCTCATAGCTTAAAAATGTTAATAATTATCTATAACGGACCCTAAGCCTCCGTAACACCACTTGGGGGTCAATTTTCACCGAATTCATTTTGTAGGGGATGAAGGAAATCTCTATGAAAGGAATCTGTTTACCTAATTTCAATATTGTACATCGAGTAGTTTAAAAATGGAAACAATTATTTATAATGCCCCTTAACCCCCCGTAACGCCCCTTGCGATTCGAATTTCACAAAATCCGTTCTTAGCTGATCCCTACTTCATAAAAGGAACATGTCTACCAAATTTCAAATCTGTAGGTTGAATAGTTCCGGATATATCGTGATTAGTCAGTCAGTCAGCCAGTGAGTCGCTTTTCTCCTTTATATATATAGATAAACATAAAATGGAAATAAATGAAAAATGTCAAGACTTATCATTGTTCTCATGCCTATTTTTAACATTTATGCACTTTAAAAAAAACTGTTCAATGCAAAGTTTTGTAAACAGTTAAAGCCCATCAAAGAAATATTTTTTTTAAACATAACGTTAACATTTCGGGGGGGGGGGGAGTAGATGATACCTTTAAATAGTGACTAAAACAATACACTCTTAAGTGGTTAATAACGTAATAAATCTAAGTAAAATTCTGTAATTAAATACAATACTTGGTGGTGGAAATCACCTTAATGCCAAGTTTTTCCTGTCAATACATGATAAAATTTTAATTATATTTCTATTTAGTATAGAAAGACAAACCGAAACACGATTACAGGTTTGTTTCCATCTTAAGCCTTATTCATTTTAGATGAATTCATATATTAATAATTAAGGTAAAAGCTAACTAAAGTGCAGAATAGGAGGCCCCTAGGATTTGACCAGGATTATCCAGACGTCAGAATGAATTGGGCTCTTCATTATTCCTATGTTGTTTCATTACTCTTGGAATATATCATGCTACATATAGGTAGTGGTAGATTATTGATTATGGTTGCAAAAAAAATTGCTTTGCCAAAGGCCCCCTATTCTACACTTTAACCATAAATAGACTTCTAGCCTAAGAACTCTCTGTGTCATATGTACCCATTAACTATTTTATCTCCAATGAGATTGTGGTAATTATCCGTTATACTCTTGATCAATTTTTTCAAATAAAAATCGTGATATGCAGACAACAGTTCAAAACCAATTTATTGTGTCAAAATTTTAAAATGTGAGAAATTTTAAAATGTGAGAAAAAACCTTTTTAAGCCCTCATTTGAGCTAAAATTTTCTATGCACGATTATTTTCGGTGACAATATGATAATTTGGAACTAGTTTGATATCACGGGGCAAGGCGCCAACCGCTGTTTGGCGTGATAAAGAATCACGCCAAGCAGCGCATGACATTGGAATGAAATTCAAGATGGGGGCCTAGCGGTAAGACTAGTCAGGAAAATAATTTTTAAGAACTGTTTTGAAAAATATTAAAATCAATTTCAAATGAAGAATTTAGGAATAGATTGAGACTAACCAAGATCAATAAATAATTAATATCAATATTTATAAAAAAAATCATTTTTACTAATAGTAATATTATGCAGTATACAATAATCTAGTAATATGTTATAGAAATTATTATATGTAATATCCCCATATAATACTAAATAGTAATAATTATTAGATATTCATATGGTATTATTTTTTATTTTATATAATAATAATCACGTAATATAATTTAATAGATTTGATAAAAAAGAATTATCATTCTATTGTAATATAAGAATCGTACAGATATAAGAATACTCATTTAACATAATTATATAAAACAACAAAATAATAATTGTAAATAAATAACATAATAATAAATGAATAACATAATACTTAGAAATATATAAAATAATAATTATAAATAAATAACACAGTAATAATATAAAATAACAATTATTAAAAATAACATATTATGATTATTACACATTATAATTATTGTATTTTTATATTATTAATAAAATAATTACAAAATATATTTTAAAATTGATTATGAATAGCAAATAAAAGTACAGAAAGCTTGCTATGTTCCAAAAACTGCAAATTTCTTCAACGAATTTCATCAAACAAGAAACAAACAAAAAACATTTTTAAAAAGTAAAATAAATTGAAAATAAACGATTTATAGAAATAATTAAAAATATAACACTCATTCTTTTAAAAAAAAATATCCTAGTTCTCACCAATGATATTAGAAATATCCATATTCGAAAATAGCATTAAATAAAACAGAAGACTGAAATATATTTTGATTTGGGTTTGCAATGAAAATGGTTAAATTGTATAAGAAATCGAAATAAAATCGTCTGAAATTAATAGGATTACCGCGGGAACAGAACCAATACAAATTATTTCTAATATACGTTATCTCCAAGGCAACCACATTGCCAGACCATAAAAATATCAAGGTAACCATATTGTTATGTTATCGCCCATCTTGGCAAACATAAGCAACTTGGCGCAATGCCCCGTGATATCAAACTAGCAGGGAACATATCATACAGTATAAACATTTTATGGAAGTTAAAAGTCCTGTATCAAAAGAATACATTCAATACATTTGCACACAATGATACGCATCTCTTCTTCATAATAGCGGACCATCCTTTCTGAACACATGTGTAGCTAGGCCTCGTATTAAATGAAAGATGTGGACGGTTGACAACCAGTGTGTTTGGTCTATTGCCCACTTAAAGGAATGAAAATAAAAGTGTCTTTTCACCGAGGAACAGGAAAACACTAAGAAGGGGTAGCAGAAAGATGATCATCAAAGGAGCTACGTTACAGGTGAGACACGCAGAGAAAACACAACCCGAAACTTTTAGGCTCCAAACTGTTTATTACAAAACTGCACATTATAGCGAGTTTTCGAGAGTATTATTAGATAACATTGAATTATAGTGTGTTGTAGTCTATCAATCACAGAATTTACTTCAAAATATTGAGTATACCAAAACGCATTGTTTAAATTCTAAATATGAAGAGTTTTTCTAGGGACTGAGCATATACTTCGAATTATCGAGAGGTTTGTATTATCCAAAGTTTGAATTATCGAGAGCCCACTGTATTTATTTTAACGGTAATTATTTGATAAAGAGTAATGAAAATTAAATTTTTATTTGTTGACTTGAGTAGGAATTGACTTAATTTTTTTTATAGTACTTGTTCCTTTTAAAATCAATAAAAATATGAAACACTTTTGACAAATAAAAAATATCAATTTTATTTTAACATTTTGATTTTATCTACCGAAAAACAATACACACACATTTAAGAGTTTTCTGTAAATCATCTAAGATTAAAATTCACATTCATTTATCAATATTATCATTCTTACAGTTTAAAAAAAAAATTTACTTAAAAGAAATAAAAATAATGGTATACCCCAGGAGAGTTTTGCCTGTTGAGTATTACATAAATCTTTCTATTTCATAACACTTCATATACTTTTTTTTTAGCCGGTTGGGTGGCGTGGTTGGTTTGTCGCTGGCCTACTGCAAACAAGGTTGCGGATTTGACCCCAGCCTAAGTCAGTGGATTTTTGTAATGCAGAAAATCGACAGCAGCCATGTTGTATCATCATACGGAATATCAAAGATCCCTTAAGTGTCTGTTTGGCTTGGGCGCTCTCAGCAAAATTGAATCCTAGTATAGGTTCACATTGTCAGAGCTCAGATGCTTCCCTCTGTAGAGAAAACTGGGCATCAAAAATACCTGCGGAGATTGGTATCTGCCTATATGGCGCTGCACTAAAAAGTGATACCAGCTCCTGGGGATGTACTAGGTCTGCAATAGTAAAAATACCAATCCACAGCCCCCCACACATTTGATAAATATATATATATATAACATAGCATTTTTCACAGATATCCCAACTGCACTGATTCTCCAAAAAGAAATTAAGTATTATACCATTAAGAGATCATGTAAAATCAAAACATGTCACCAAATGCCACAAAATATACAGCCCATATAGCGAAAGCTGTTCAAATGCATATTCAAACATGAGAATATTAACAGTGTGTGCATTTGGTAAGACATTTTGCTATGGAGAATTTTTTCATTTAGTAAAATACATAATTCAAACCATTGGTTGATAGTATAATATATCAGTAGGGTGAAGTCTCTTTGCATAAAAAACTAGCAGCCTAATCCAGACATAAAGGATTCAATTTCCTTTGAAACAGAAACCTCTCATATTGAGAATTTTACAAACAAAAATTACAAGAAAAAGTTACAACTTTTACCGGTGCAAGTTTGATATCCTGGGTCTACGCACGAAGTTGTTGTTTATGTTCGCCAAGATGAGCAATAACATAATATGGTTACCTGGGATATTTTTAACATCTGGCAATGTGGTTGCCATGGGGATAACGTATATGAGAAATAATTTTTATTGGCTTTTTCACGTGCTAACCCTATTAATTTCAGACGATTTCAATTCGATTTCTTTAACAATTTAACCATTTTAATTGCATTTCCTCTATCTTGCAAAAAAAAAAACAGTATTCTGTTTTATTTTGTGCTATTTTCGAATACGGATATTTCTAATGAAAAAGTGAGTACTAGGATTTTTTTTTTAAAGAATGAGTGTTGTACTTTTAATTATTGCAAAAATGTATATCATCCATTTTCACTTTATTTCACTTTTTAAAAATGTTTTTTTTAACGTTTCTTGCTCGATGAAATTCGTTGAAGGAACTTGCAGTTTTTGGAACGATGCACATTTGTGTGGTACTTTATATTTGATATTCATTATTAATTTTAAAATACATTATGAACTTATTTTATTAATTATGTAACATAAAAATACAATTATTGTTATATGTGATAATTGTATAATATTTGTTATTTATAATTATTATTTATTTATAAGTTTTATTATGTTGTTTTTTTATGTTATTAAAAATTAAGATTAAACAATGAGATTGATAATTAAATTGATTTTAACTGAAAATCTTCTGATCTGATAGGTCTAATGCATTAGGTAAAATACTGGAAGAGTCCCCAGATCTATTTCATTCATTCATACTCTAATCACAATCACTACTTTAGATCTCTTTTATTCAAAAGACACAGAAAAATCAACTCACCTTGCTGCTAAGAAAACGTGGTTTCCAAAATGCCTTATTGAAAAAAACAGACGGAAAAACAAACTTTGCTTCTAAATTACAATACTGGGGGAAAACATCCAAAATGCACACATGCTTCATATTGCATACGTCCAATATAAAGACATTTTTGGCAACATTCTTGGCATGTTTTCGTTAGAACGGGGATATCAAACTCAAAGGCTAAACTGGGCCAAATAAACAGTTCATCATTAGGTGAGGCACAAAAAAAAATCAATATTTTTCAAACATAAGAATTATTTTGAGCAACACATTATAATAAACATACATAAGATAACATGAAAAATAATTTTTTTCCCTTCATAATAATGCTACAAAACAGCTGTTTTTTATGGTCAATGAAGGTGCACCTTCAGTAATTACAGAATTTAATTTTAACAAAGGTAGATTGCGGAAAGACAAAGTTCAAAACTACAATTAAAAATATATTGTCCTGTAGTAATACCATGCATTATTAGTTCCAATAATTCCTCAAAAATGTTAAAATCCATGTCACAAGCACAAAGAGAAAGAGGTAATTGAGTCCTCAGTCTAATCACAGGCAATGGAACTTTCAAAACTAGATGAATTTACTTTGATCTGATGACTTAAATTGGCAGCTAAGTCAGTAACTCTTTCTGCAATAGAATTTCGAAATAAAGAAATTGTTTAAAAAGCCTTCAAAGCAAAATATTTTCTGTTATGTGCACCAATCTATACAAGAATATAATTGGTGAACTGAGATCCATATTATTGCATTTTGACAAAATTTACACATATCAGTTGTTTTTACAGCTATATACTGTTAAATACTTTTCAGGACACCTTATTAATAATTTATATTTTCAGCTTTTTGTTCGACAAATTATTGTTAATTAATTAACAGTTGAAAATTTAATCAACTTTTCTTGAATAATTTTTTTCCGCATTTTTTAAAATTAATTCAATGTTTTTCTTCGATAAAAAAGTTGGTAACTTAACTTTTGACATTTATTTTTAACCCTAGAATGCAAACCATCCATCTCGCAGACTATGCCAATAACAAATAACCTTGTACCCTTCCCCCAAAAGCAGGAAATGTAACATACTACTCAGTACCGTCATATGACCTTGGCTACTACCAGATAAGGATATTTCTTTTTCTCAAAATATTTTCACATGTAGTATATTTAGAACAATGTTAATCAGAGACGAATGGGTTGCAGTGACATTTGGAATTGAGAAGCTGTCTTAGTTCTTTTTTCTGCGTTGTTAAGACTATGTCAAAACGTTTTTGCAGAGAAAACTTTCGAAGCTATCCCTAAATTATAAAAAGAGTTAAGTGATGATGAAAATTTTATTTTTGAGGATGAATCAGAAAGCTGAAAAACTTCTGAAGATTGCAATGAATTTCACAGTTGTTGGGACTATTGGGGAAACAAACGAGAAATTCCTCCTGAACTCTTAGAATTGCGATCTCGAAGTGTAAGAACTTTTACGTATTGCTTAGACCAAGATGACTCTTCTATTATATAAAACAAAGCAAGGCCCAAGTATTCTATCTACATTCCATGAAAAACTGAATATAAATGGGAAAAAAAAGAAAGTGAAAAACTTATTTAATTTTACACTGCAACAAAAGGAGTCTTAGACATATTAGATCAGATGTATAACATGCCATGCAGTAGAAAAAAATGTCGATGGCCTCTTTGCTTATTTTATGGAATGATAAATATGTCTAGTAAATGCACATCTTACATATGTGCATAATATGGCTCGCAAATCTGAAAAAGCATTACCTAGAAGAAGGTTTGCGATTTAGCTAACTTAAGATCTCCTTGTGCAAGGGATGAAAATGTCAACTTTGCCCCAATCAACAAGGACAATTATTTGTAAACTTTTAAAATTGGAGCAGAACATTGAAGCCCTAACCAATCAGAAACTAAAGGAAAAGGAAAATTTACACTTTTTCCCATGTAAGTGATGTAGAATGACACGCAAATTTTGTTTATTATGTTCTAGAGCATCATGATATGTTTAAAGATTGCTTTAAAAATAAATAAATTTCGCTTTCTTGTTTACGTGAAGATTGGTTGCCATGAAACCATCTCTGCAGGTAGTATAATCGTTGTTAATAACTTTTAAATCATGTTGTTAGCATGCCAAAACTCAGGTTGCCTGAGAGAGGAATAGGTTCCATTTAAGTCAGTTTTTCAAAGGGTAGCATTCTTGGGTTAAGCACCATATATACTTAACTGTGATATATTCAAAATAAATGTAGGAATTGTATTTAATAATTGAAAAAAGAGCATAAATAAAAAAATTTAGCTACCGTAATTTCGCACGTATAGTCCGCACCATCGTATAGTCCGCAGACACGATTTTATATAAAAAAAATTCAAAAATCGTCAGATAGTCCGCACCACCGGATAGTCCGCGGACTATACGTCCGAAATTACGTTATTTTAATACGACAATATTAATGTATTAGAAACAAAGAACTAAGTATAAATAGAAAAAAGTACTTCCTTACTAATATACCCTCAGAAATAAAACGCTAAATATAAATAAAAAACAGTGCTTACTAATTAATCATATATTAATTAATCACATTCTACTACACTAACGAAAACTTTCAAATTCCGATTCATCGGTATCAGAATTGAACAGTTCTAATATATTTTCGGGAAGAGTGTCCGCGAAAGTTCATTTTCAGCATCACTATCTTCACTATCAGTGATTTCCTCGCTTTCACTAACAGCCCCGGCTTTTATAAATCCCGATCGGATGGTGGACACTTTAAGACTTTTCCAGGATTTATATCGACACATTCGTGACAACCAGGATATTATCCGCACTGGTGGATAGTCCGCAGCTGCAAAAATTCGCATTTTAAACACAGATAGTCCGCAGACTATACGCGCAAAATTACGGTAATTCTTTATTTTTATTGTGATGGTTAGTTATTTTATTGTATATTATTGTGTGCGGAAATATTGGCCGGGCCGCAAAAATGCTCTTTGTGGGTCGAGAGTTTCACACGCCTTAGAAGTTTGACGAGTGGATTCTTTTCTTTTAAAAGAAGATGTGAAATAGTGTAGGGGGCTGTTCCAATAATTTATCAAATGTTCTATGAAAAGTTTTGAAAAAACAATTTTAATCACATTATTCTAAACAAAACTTCAAAATTTTAAAGAATAAATTATCCTGCTAGTTTGATATCACGGGGCATCGCGCCAAGTTGTTGTTTATGTTCGCCAAGATGGGTGATAACATTACAATATGGTTACCTTGATATTTTTATCATCTAGTGATGTGGTTGCCACACACACATGGAGATAATGTATATTAGAATGAATTTTTATTGGTTCTGGTTCCCGCGGTAATCCTATTAATTTCAGATGATTTTATTTCTATTTCTTTTACAATTTAACCATTTTCATTGCAATCCTGAATCAAAATATATTTCAGTCTTATATTTTATTTAATGCAATTTTCGAATATGGATATTTCTAATATCATTGGTGCGAACAAGGATATTTTTTTAAAAAAAGAATGAGTGTTATATTTGTAATCATTTCTATAAATCGTTTATTTTAAATTTATTTTACTTTTTCAAAATGTTTTTTTCTTTCGTTTCTTGTTTGATGAAATTCGTTGAAGATATTTGCAGTTTTTGGAACACAGCAAGCTTTCAGTACTTTTTAGTTGCTATTCATTATCAATTTTAATATATATTATGTAATTATTTTATTAATAACATAAAAGTACAATAATTATAATGTGTAATAATCATATAATATACGTTATTTGTAATAATTGTTATTTTATAAATATTATTACATATGTGTTTATTTATTATTATGTTATTTATTTACAATTATTTTGTTTTTTATAATTATGTTAAATGAGTATTCTTATATCAGTACGATTCTTATATTACAATAGGATTATTCTTTTTTATAAAATCTATTAAATTATATTACGTGATTATTATTTTATAAAATAATAAAAAGTAATACCATATGAATATCTAATAATTATTTAGTATTATATGAATATTATATATAATAATTTCTATAACATTATATTACAAGATTATTGTATACTGCATAATATTACTAAATATGATTTTTTATAATATTGATAATAATTATTTATTGATCTTGGTTAGTCTCAATTTATTCATAAATTCTTCGTTTGAAATCGATTTTAATGTTTTTCAAAACAGTTCTTTAAAGTTATTTTCCTGGCGAGTCTTGAATTTCTTTCCAACGGCATGTGCTGCTTGGCGTGATTCTTTATCTCGCCAAACAGCGTTTGTCGCCGTGCCCCGTGATATCAAACTAGTTCCTAAGTTATTTAAAAAAATCTTCACTGTTAAATTATACTCTTATGATGTTTTCGATTAGACATGAGAATACTTTTGACAGTGATATTCATTACAAGCATTAATGAAAATATTCTTACCATAGATCTTACAAATTGTTTGAGACAGATACACTTCTAAATACGCGCGGGGCAGAGTTGCCAGAAACTTTATTCAGTAAAATAGTATGAAAACAGGAAAAAGTGGCAAAAAGTCGTGAACCCATTTTCACTTGCAAATCATAAATATAATTTTTTTTTAAATTTTGGCAATTTCGTAAAATTTTTTAAGAAAATACGTTAAAAGCCTTTAATCATTTAAAATACATTCCCGGTTCCTTTTATCTGTCAATATCCTTTTTCCCCTCTTCCTGCTATTTTACTGAATAAGTTTCTGGCAACACTGCTCCGTGCGTATTTAGATGTTGAAAGTGGCATGACGTTAAATAGAGAGATCTTTTTGAGTTACTCACGACTTGGGTGTTCCTTTTCGGCACGGTCAAAGGAAAAGAGGTTGCTTGTCATTGGTAGATGTGCAATACAGGTCATTGTTCTGGGTTGGCTGGTTTGGCGTTATAGCATGTTTCTATGCACTAGTGGTTCATTGAAACAAAAGATTTTTCTCCATTTGGGAGATTGCTTTTCAAGCAGTGTTTTCTTTCATGTGTTGAGTATAATAGTGAAATTCCCTTACGTATCTAATTTTCACTGTACAAATAAAAATCTGTTTTTTTTTCATTCACCTAAATCAAAATTTTTAGTGAATTTAATTTTGCAGAAGAAATATATCTTTGAGCTTAGTAAATGAGAAACTTAATTACAAATAAAAAAAGACTGTTATATAATTTTTTAATAATCCATTTTCTGTGATTAATAATACTTTGAAAATGAATTATATTAATGAATGAATAATGAATATTTCGAGTTTTATTCTTATGTTTGATAAAAAAAAGTTAATTACAAGCAGAGAAAATTGATGTTTTTTATAATATACACTGGTGTGCAAAAATTAAGGACGAGACGGTTTTTTCAATATAACTTTGTACAAAAGCATTCCAAATCAACACATTTAATACCGTAAGATCCCCAATACGTAAGGACATGAGTAATGTAAGCAACACTTACTAAAAGAGAAATCAGAGGGATAAAAAGAAGCTTTATTGAAAAAGTAGCATGGAGCGCAATGCGACTGAAGGCCGAAACATCCCTGTGATGGGTGTCCAGCAAGAAATATCCGGTCTTTAGTAGGGGATATGATCTCCCCTGACTGCTAGGCAGGTTTCACAGCGTCTCCCCATGCTGAGAATGAGGGTGTCAATGAGTTGCTGAGGCATTGCTGCCCCTTCATCTTGCAGCGCCAATCGAAGCTCCGGAATCGTTACTGGTGGTAAGGTACGAGCTGCCAAGCGTCTGCCTAGAAAATCCCATACATGCTCGATGGGATTGAGATCCGGAGATCGTGCCGGCCAATCCATACGTTCAATATCCTCACTCTCTAAGAGCTGTTCGGCAGCTACTGTGCGATGACATGGTGCATTGTCGTCCATGAAAAGGAACTGCGGACCCATAGCGCCTCTAAAAAGACGCACATATGGAAGAAGAATCTCGTTACAATAACGGGTCCCGTTGACTGAACCTGCGTCGAAGATGTGAAGGTCTGTACGACTACCAAGCATGATGCCTCTCCAAACGAGAACACCGCCACCTCCATACCTGTCCCTTTCAATGATGTTCGAGGGATGATTGCGGCTTCCCCGCTCTCTCCAGATGAGTATGCGATGAGAATCGCTACTCAGACTGAATCTGCTCTCATCTGTAAAGAGTACTCGTCCCCATTCATTGTCTCTCCAATTCCGGTGTTCCCGGCACCACAGAGAACGCCTTCTCCGATGAGCAAGCGTTAGAGGTACACATCGTACAGGACGTCGTGCAAACAGACCACCACCGTGCAGTCTTCTGGCCGCGGTAAAACGCGATATCGGTCGTCCAGTCGCCTGTGTCGTGTGTCTAGCGATTTCTCCCGCTGTCTGCCACCTGTTTCTTCTGGCCTGTAAGGCAATATACCGGTCATCTGCGGGTGTGGTTCCTCGTGGACGACCACTACTGAACCCCCGGGTAGCTGTTCCTGTAGTTTGAAATTGTCTCCAAAGTCGTGAAACGATGCTGTGAGCAATTCCGAACTCTGCAGCCACCCTTGTCACACTGCGACCTTCCTCCAACTTCCCAATGATTCGACCTCGGGTAAAAGCATCCAGATGTCGTCTAACAGATTGATTATTCGCCATTTCTCGCTGAGGCAGCAACTCGGTGTAATTTTAACTACTATACGGTGTGCAATCTCTTTGCCAGAAATACTAATCTTACACCGACAACATGCTTTACTACTCAGACACTCCCCATTACGTCTACCTGCATATCTGCGCATGTGCTACCGAACATCACCTCACTTAATCTCCTGATTGGTCTTTCTGTCCGCTCTGCCTCTTCGTTCAGCTGATATGCTAATTTTTCGACTTCGTCCTTAATTTTTGCACACCAGTGTATATTGGTATATTAATGCACATTTTGTAGATGAAAGTACTTTAATTAAATCTGTTCATGTAAGTGTTATTTTAAAATGTGAAAATATTATCTTAATTTCTGTTATGTAATTAGGTGATTTTTTTTTATGTGTGAAAGACTTATTCATTCACATTTTAAACTAATTTGTCCAATAATTTATTTCCTTTTTATTTTTAGAATTAAATTTACTACAAAATTTTTAGCTATTATAAACTAAACTATAAATAAAGCTTATGCTTAAATTTTTATTTTCTATCTTTTGTAAAATACTATGAATAAAGTGATTCCTGGCAGTTGCATAAAAAACATATACTGATACTTTTTTTTCGTACATTTTTAATGCGTTTCTCTGTAGCAAATGGTAAATGATTAGTGTTCGATTAATAAATGTGTGTGTGTGAAGTAGTTCTATTTTGTTTAATGGAAGAAAAATAAAAACATGGAAGAGGGAGAGAGAGAGAGAGTAACAGATTTTTATCCCTTTTTTATATTTGAATAATCAGACAACCTAATCATACTTCTAATCAGAAATCCCATTATAAGAGGAGTACAGAAGGATAGGGTGCAAACCCCACCCAAAGACGAATAAATTTTTAATTTTAGCATTAAGATCAAGTCTTGGTGTCTTCGTCTATGTTTTTTTTTAAAAATATAATCCCCCTCATAAAAATAATCTGTGTACACTACTGCCCATTATTATATATATATATATATATATATATATATATATATATATATATATATAATCAAAATTTCTCTACAAGAGAGAGATGAATTACATGATTAATACTTAAAAGAATATCAATTGCTAGATAACAAGACAACAGAATTTAGAAGGAGATATGAAAGATTGAAATAACAGAGTAAAATATTAAAGAATGGATGCTTCAGTATTATCAACATTGCTGACTTAGGACAGCTAGTATACATAAAATTTTCTTTAAAAAAATCCTTCTGTATAAAAGGGGGGTTGAACATGTTTTTTGGCCAGCCAACCTTCCCCCTTTTTTTGTTAATAATACCAAGCAAATACCAATTGGAAATAATTTATTCCAATTTAATAATAAGTTATAAGAAAATAAATATATATATATATATATATATATTTATGTTTATGTTTTCTTCTATTTGTAAATTGAAATGAGAATGCTGTTATTTTTTTCTTACCTAAGAGGGATAAGATTACTCAACAAAAGTTTAAAGCTTCAGAACAAGATTCCTATAATCTTATCAAATCTTATTAATCTTACTCAATCGATACATAGGTTGCATTTTTAATAATTGATTGAAAGGTTATATTTATCACATTTAGAAGCAACGCAAAGACTTAATTTTTAACCACAGGTTGATGACAAGAACGACACCTGAGATAATACTTCTCTCTAATAGCTTTCACACCAAATTCAAACTAACCATTTGAACTATCATTAACCCATTAAGGATCCAAGTTTAAATTATTTTTCTTCAAAATATGAAAATAAAATTAATACATAATCAACAATTAAAGTACGAAAAAAAATTAAAATTTTACTTTAACTAAAAAATAACCAAAAAAATGTTTTAAAAAAAATTTAATTTTCCGTTTTCGCAAAGCCGATCTCCTAAATGGGTTGTTAACACAAAGCTTTTAAACTTTCCGAAAGAAATATAAAACACTGGAAAGCATTGTAAATTTCGACACTCTTAATGTAAACATCCGAAGAGCTCATAAACTTTTCGGCTTGTCATTTTACTCATAAACATTGTATCCCCCCCATCCCGCAGGAAACGAGAGGGGGGGGGGAGAATGTTCTTTACTCAGACTTCACGGAATCTTGGACAATGGTAAAGAAATGGTATCTGTTTTTTCTTGAAGAGGGAGAGGCAGAACCATATGTCTAAGGCAGGGGTGACCAACCTTTTTGGGAAGAGTGCCACTATATACAAGGGGTGATCAAATGAAAAAGTACGAAACGACACGGTGGGTACAAATATAGACTTTATTCAAAATATACACCATAGGCCTGAGTACAACGATCTCACTGATGAACAAGCCGCAGGATTCCTTGTTCCCAGAATTCCTATGGCTGTGACGAGACCCAGTCCTTCACAGAGTCCTTGAGTACGTCGTCCGAGTGGAAGCGCTTTCCTTTCAGGTGTTTCTTCAGTGGACCAAACACATGGAAATCGCAGGGTGACATGTCCGGACTGTAGGACGGATGGTCCAACGTCTCTCATTGGAACTTATCCAGTTCCATTTGTGTGACTCTGGAGACGTGTGGACGCGCGTTATCATGGAGCAGAACCACACCCTCCGTGAGCAGCCCCTGTCTTTTGTTCTTGATGGACCTGCGTAGGCGTCGGAGTGTCTCACAGTACACATCGGAGTTAATGCTTTTTCTGTGCTTGAGTAATTCTGTGCTCGCATCATTTGGACGCCGCTTTTTATAAGAGCCTTTGCTCTCTCCTGCGCATGCGGGCACCCGTGCATGATCCGATCCCAGTCAGAGTCTCCAATGGCATCCCGAGATGTCTCGCTACATTCTCCCTTGGCGGAATATGCAAATATTTAACTGTTTCATTTTTATGTCGTTTCGTACCTTTTCATTTGATCACCCCTTGTAATTAAAAATTAGGCGGGCCACTTGTAACATTTCCAACAAACAAAACAATAGGGAAAGGTGAAAAAATGTTACTTGTAGGCTTATTATGGAATTTTTATGCATATAGTGCATTTTTATGTAAATCTAAGAGTGGAATTCAAAGATAATATAATAAATAAGACAAAAGTACAAACTTAAGTTTTATAGTTAATTAACTTTTTACAGGTTTACAAATTAATTAGGTTAGCTATAAAAAAAATAAGTAACTTAAGACATCTAGTTCTAAATAATTACTGAACAGTCAGTACTTTTTTTAACGTGGCTTTTGAATTTGTAGTCTTTTTTTTTTTTAACCAACTCATTAATATTAAGATTAGTACTCGGAGATGCTAACAAAATTATGTTGTTTTTTAGGTGTATATCAGTAAATTTTGGGTTATATTTTGATTTTATTATATTCATAACAAAAAACTTGTACCGCTGAAGATCTGTAACGCAGAGGGGGCCGATACAGGTTAAATATGTCGAGGCTCAAACGTCCTCCCGTTGGTGTGGTCTGGAAGTTAGGAGAGGGAGGTGCCAGCTCAGGTCTCGTCCTCGTCACTTGACCCTGATTCAAAATTACGAGGTTCGTAGCCTCGTAATTTTGAATATATTGCAGTTTTCATTTTTTTTAAAAAAAATTACAATTTCCATCTTCAATTCATCTTTTCTTCTCTGTTCTTGAAGTTTGATATTTTTTATTAAATAACTTTTTAATTTAGTATGTGTCGATATCTCCAACACTTAAGCAGTAGACTCAAGAATCTCTAGCACAATACACTTACTTATTGTGCTGCAAACACTGTCAATACTTATGGTTCTCTCTTAGTCGCTACTCATGACACAATCACGAAACAGTTTCTTGTGGACTGGCGTTTATTTTTTACTCATAACTTCTTTTTACATTCACATCGGAATTGCAGGGCATGCGCAGTTCAGGCAGCGTAATTGGGATTGCGCAAACACAGTTTATACATGCATTATTATAGACACAATAACACACTACTCTCTTAATTACACAGATAGCGCTTCGTATGCCGTGAACTAACAGTATGAATAAAAATCAAAATCCACTTTCATCTACAAACGATTGAGTAAACATTGCACTTTTTCTTGGCCATCTTGGGGGTTTTAGGTTTTAAGAAAAAGAAACTTCAACGGCCTCTGACGTCACGGTATTCGCTTCTCACTAAATGGACACTTCAAAGAGAAATAAAAGTTGCACAAACAATGAATCGTAGTGATCTATAGCGAATAATATGCACAAATACATTTAAAAATTAATTTATTATAATAAAATTACATGAGAAAAAAATTTGATAAAATATTAAAAATAATTTTTGTTTTAAGGTTATTTCTATAATTAAATGGGATTTAAAAAAACAAGAATAGATAACAGGTTAATATGCTGTAAATGTTCTTTAAAAAGTTTACAGGAATAAATTTTAAAATAACTCCCCCCCCCTTAAGTATTGATATTTTTAATTTTGTAAATGTCTCCGTGGGCCGCAACCTTTGTATTAGCGGGCCGCGTGTTTGACATGCCTGGTATAACAATGAATTCTTTTTAAGTTTCTTTCTATTTTCTTCTTTAAATTAATAATTTTTCTCAAAAATCTATGTTACTGAACAATTCTAAACCGGTAAAAAAAAAGTATTGATACAGCATTCAATTCTTGTTTGTTTGGAAAGTTCTTTACATCTTTACCCTGAAATATTAAGTTTTTTTTTTATCAAAGCACACAATCTATAAACATATCTATCCAAATTTAAATATCAGAAAAAAGAAATTTTTTAAATCATTTTCATACTCGAAAGGGGAAAATTTAAACTTCGTAACAACATGATAAAAAATTTTAATTCGTATGAAGTATACAAATTGAATAATACTAATATCAACTGAATACTGACGATAATAAACATGTTTAATATAACTTAGGTTAATCCATTAAGGATTAATGAGAGAAGTAACTCAAGTTTTAAAAAGGAGTATTTAGAAAAAGGAAAACTTCGCAATAAGGAGCCGAAATGATCAAGTAACACATTGAACAGTTATTTAAAGATAAGATATTCATTGACTTAAAACAAGGAATGTAAGAATATTTCTGTTATAAGAATACATTTGGACGTATTATAACTAAATTATTTAAAAAGCTAAAACATTTCATATCACAACTCTATAAAATGATACTTGTAGGAACTAGTAAGGAAAAAAATGAAGGTTAAGTTTAAAATTAATTTCACTTCCTTTTTGAACATTTCAAAGATGAAATATATGAAAATTAAGGAATTAAGTCCTGTTTGATATTTTACAGGTCCTAGATTTTTTTAAGATACCATGTCAAAAAACAAAAAAAAAACTGAAATAGAGTTATAAATAATTAAGATAGGATTTTAAAAAGAAATTAGCGTACGTACATCTCAATGTTATAACAGATATAGAAATCAAGTAATAAATAGAAGATGAAAAATACTGATAAAAATATGGAATCTGTCTACTTAATGTATTTAAATGCTAATAGTTTATATGTTTGGGCTATTTCTGAATAATTAACATATTTTGGTTTTAAATCATTGAAAAAAAATGTGTAGAAAATGTAACTAAAATACCATATAATTCTGTAACGAAATACATATTAGAAGTTTATTTAAAATATCCAAAAAATTATGATTCTCATTCGAATAGTTCCTAAAGTAGAGTTCCTAAAGCAAGTTCATTAGTTTCTAAAAATACATCTGAACAAAGTAAATCATTAATAAAATTATATATATCATAATAAATATTATTCATTATAAAAGTTTAAAACGGTATTAGAAAATAGGAATTAAGTTATAAAAGTACATCCAGTGTTTTAGAGTTTAAACGGAAAGACTGATTTTATAAAAGAAATATATAGAACAAAACACTCAAAGACTATAAATGATTCTAAAAAGAAAAAAAAATCTAACTTAATGAATAATTTTATATTAGTCTAAGAATATATTAGGTAAAGATTTATTTTGTAATTATGAAAAAATTTGAAAATTAATAACCGTGGGAATCCAATTTTAAAGAAGGAACTATATTTATTGAAAATTTGGTAGTTTTCTCAACCTGTATAGAAACTAAACGTGATCATAGTTGAAAAATGATTCATAAAACAAAAGAATATTATGATATTTATCCTCCAGTTATTGGCCTCCTTGTAGAGGGGCTGATGCACGTTAAATGTGTCGAGGCTCAAACATCCTCCCATTGGTGTGGGATGGAAATTAAGACAAGGGGGTGCCAGGTAAGGTGTCTTCCTCATCCTTTGGGCATGGTTCAAAATTATTAGGTCCGACGCCAAAAATCCTCTTGTAGCTGAATAGGGGTTGACGTTAATATATTCACTCTCTCTCCAGTTATTAGAGGTATTCAACTGTTTGTGTGTATGTAATTCTATGAACGGTTTTAGAATATCTCCATAAAGCTAATAATATGTTGTACAATAATCGTATTCAGTAGCTCACACGAGGGGGTTGTCCTGGGGGTCTGGACACTCCCCAAAGACCTTCAGATTTTTTTCGATTGATGATAATCCTATGTATATATAACGTAAAATTTAATTAAGTACTTGTAATTAACGATTTATTTTATTAATTAATGTTAATTATTAGTTTAATAATTTATTTTTTACTGCTTTTTGTTAACAAAATCAGAAGAATCAATTGGTGTCGTCTTGATGTATGATACGAGTTGGGAGACTTTCAACCGTGGACTCCCCCCCCCCCTTGAAAAATTTTTGTGTTCGCTACTGATAGTATTTGTTTTCATTATAATCATTTGGGGCCCATACTAAAGAGGGAAAAAGATTTCTTCCTTAATATGCTCTTTGTACATTAAATTCTTTACTTTCAAATGCTTTTTCTAATTTGATCACTTATATTTTGTATGTAATCAAAAAATATTATTCCTAAAATAATATATTTCTTATCTGCTTCTAATTTTTATTAACATCGTAACATTTTAAAAATGTTTTACAAAAATAGTTTTGGCCTATCTAGTGGAAGGAAATGGGTGCAGTGTCGGAATGTCCACAGGATAGAGACAGATAAAAGGAACAAATAAGACCGAACGTGTAATGCGCAATTTCGTTGGCAGCACCTATTCCTATAATCTACAAACAAGGATGGGTTACTTTGATATTTTTGGCCTCTTTTTGAAAATCGCCAAGTTCATCGTTGGCTTAATTGAACCTACTAAAATCATTCTTGCTATAGCGCTCGTGCTGAAAGGTTCGTATATAAAATTCTAGCGGGGAGATTTATTGATTAGGTATTTTATAACTTTGAATTATAATGTTGAGAAATTTTATTTCCGTTTTTATATTGTATTAATTTCCTGTTAAGTTTTCCATCATTTTAACATATTTGCTGATTTATGGAATTTCTAACTTATGTGAACAACTAAAAACTTTGATTCATAATTTTGAATTATTATTATTTTACTCTTTTTATATTGTATTTTTATTTTATTTTGTGCTTTGATTTGATGTAATTAACATTTTCCGTTCATCGACTTTCTAGCTTCTGCCGTGTAAAAGCTCGATTCTCCGATCACGTGAATGTAAAAATTTTATGCTTTGATTATTTATAATGTTTTAATAATACGTTTTAAAATTTCCAGGTATTTACCATTGTAGTAGATTCATTATTTTTTTAGTTCCTGCTGGGTGATTGCCCACTTGGCGGATCTCGTGAGTGTAAAACTTTTTCTTGTCGTTAAATCGAAAGTTCTATTGATTGTTATGAAAAATTAGCGTAAATATATGAGGTAAATTGTTTGGCTAAATTTTTAAATGATTGTGAGAATAATAATAGAAAATACAAATTTTCTGGAGGTGTTCTTGTAAAAGAAGGGTGCCCTGCTAGGATCCAACCAAAGGTAATAACGCTATTCTTAATAAGAAAATACATTTATTTAATTAAAGTAAGAAAAAAATCATTATTGGAATGTATTATCTATTGCAAAAAATTTTATACGAATCACATGTAAAGATCTACACAATATGTTGAGATTTAACTTTCCCTTAACCTTTTCCATATCATGAGTGAAATTGTAGATTTAGATATTTAACACATTTGCTAACATGTGAAGCTTCCTAGACATATAAAAGAAAAACTAGTTGTATAGAAATATCAAAGATTCTGTATTCCAATTATTAATGGAATATCTTGGTAGAATCACTCTTTATAAAGACTATTAAGGGATCAGTATAATATATTTTTCAAAGCATAATCAAGCATTTCAACTGGTTTATAAAACTTGTATAGAGTTCATTAAAGCTAATCTTGAAATGGGTATTGAAAAATCTTCAGTATTAGAATATGTATTCGGTTAATAGAAGTTTAATTGTACTTGACTAATAAGGAATGCTTTACTCTGTTGCTCATGTTATTACTAATAAATTAAATACAGGAAATATGTATTGTGTTTCAACATTCAGGGAGAAAGGGTGCCCAGTTAAAAATTAATTGCATTACGGCCAATGATGACCAAACAGTTTCACATGCTTTTAAAACATATTTCGGAATAGTGTTTGGCTTTGCAATTGGCACCTTCAATGCACTTGGAAGAAATGGTTAAATGATCTTGTTTTCCAATTTTGAAATGCGAAGGGAAATTTCTCTAGTAGCTCTTTTGGAAGGAATAAGTTCAATAAGATGTAAACAAATAATGGAAAATTTTAAAATTGCATCGACTGATAAAAAGCCTGCTTTCAATAAATATTTTGATGATAATTATTGTAATTCAGCCTACTAATAGTATAAGTCACATCATCTACTTCTGCATGCCAATACTGATAAAAATATATATTGTTAATCTTTTCACAGTACATGAATGTCCAATTATTTTAAAATGAAAATTTAACTGTCAAGCAGATAGTTTGTTGAAAATACAGCATGACACATATTTAGCACATTATAGAATTTTAAATGATACTCTCCCCAGTTTATATCCTCACAACCTATTTCCATTTCAAAATGAATTAAAAATTCCTGACAGATATTTATGACCAGGCAACAAATTCTTGGTTTGTAAAATTGCAGACTAATGGAGATGTATTTTATGTAGTTAAAAAGATTATGGAAGCATTTCAGAAAGAGGTTGTGTGTGTGATCAATGCCATTACAGGTGTGTAAAATTATCATGTTCAGCTTGGTATACATGTGAATGCTCAGATAATCATGCACCATGTAAACATATTAAGTTCATTCTTAAATTGTTTGAGAGATTCCATGTTGTTGAAAATGTTGAATATACTTCTTTCCATATCTCAGATAGAAAGTGTGGCGTGGGGTCTTCCGTCAAAGAAATATGTAATGACATAAGAAAAACCAGGAAACTGAACTTCTATTTGTAGTATTGAATTGTTTTTTGCAAGGTAAAATAGTTCAGGAACAATTGTCTCAACATGCAATTCAGTAAAAGAAAGGTAAAAAGTAATTACTAAAGAATTATTTACCTGATCCTCATGTACCTACCTCCCAATCAGCATTTAAACTAGCAGTAAATATTTAAGCCAACTATTAGGGATTTAAAAATAAAAAGAAAAACTCTGGGATGTTCTTTTTTTAGTTGTCAAGAAAGAAAACATTCAAGCTCAGTCTAGTCAGCATTACTCAATTCAAAAACTATTTGCAAAAAAACTTAACTGTATCTTTAACACCTGATATATGCTTGTAGTGTTGTTTTATGTTTTCCAAGACATTTAGCTATGTTTTTATGGGGTAAAGTTGTATATTTTTATATCAGATGAGGAGGTAAGTAATTATCAAAAATAACCAAATTTTTGTCACAAATGGCTTTATGACAGTATATTAGAAGCATATAATTTAAAAATCATGCAGGATAGAGATTCCATTGCAGTTGAATGTTACCACACAAATTTTGGAAAGTGATGGGAATATGGTAATTTTTTATATCATTCATTCTTAATAAAATTTTAGGCAAAAAAATTGATTTATACTTTTGGAACATATAAATTTAGAAAATACATGTATACTTTTTGCAGGTAAGTGTTTAAATATAAAATATATAGAATCAGGTGATGTTAATGCTTGCTATCAATACAAGCAAAAGTATATACTAAAGTAAGTAATATGTTTTAACTTATGTGTAAATAATTCTTAATAATAACTGATTCATCATTTTGATAATATTTGTGCTATTTGTTATACAGGAATAGACCTTGAAAATCTGCCTTGCCTATTTAGAAACAGGTATTTCATCCATATGTTATATTTCATGGGCGATGAGGAAATTGGTAGTGAAAGTAATGATATAATGTGATTGCCTTTTTTATGGTATAGATGTACTAATAAGGATTTATTTATTTTTTGTCCAGTAATGGACCAGTTTTTGATATACTATTTGTTTTATAAATACTTTAAATAGTTAAAGTTTTTCAGGTTCCTTTATATGTGTTCTGTGTATCAACCAGAGATGAATGAAGTAAATATTCTTACATCACTGAGAGTCTTGAATGACTTTTTGATCTTAAAGAGTGCTAGATGGGATTTTCAGCTGTGGTGACATATACATTATAATTGCATCACAGTTGAGAAAGACTTTCTAAAGCATTAAAGATTGTGTAGTGTAATTAATTAGTAAGTAATATTTATATGATGGGAAATGCAATATAAGTTAATATTTTATTTAGTTTTAAAAGCAATCAATTGTCTACTTTTTTTAAGACTGTCAACAATATTAGTTACACAACACTTTTTAATACAGTAGGTATAATTCAAAACCATTTGAAAAATACAATGGTTTGTGCAGTAAAGTAGCTTAAAAGGTGGTGCATTCAGTCTTATGTCAAAGCGGTACAAGTAATAAATTTTTCTTAAATCAAAAAACCTTGTATAGTTGATTTTTCATAATTTTTACAAGTTCCATAAGTAAACAATCATTAGTTGCATAGTTATTTATATTAAAATTTTAACATTTACATGCAACATAAATACATTTAAGAAAAAAACGTTTAACAGTACATGTTTTGTAAAGAAAATTGGGAAACTGTATTTCTTTTTTTAAAAAAAGGTATAAAGTATTCATTCAGTTTTGAAATCCTAGAAATATTATGTAAGTCAATTATTTCTTTGCTACTTTCCATTATAAATGATTCTGTTGTAGCTAAGTTCATCAAAATCGTTTCCTTCAACCACATAAATTATACTAGAATCCTAAGAGGGTTTTCAGACAAAAATATAACTTAGTTCTTGGTTTTGCTAGTTATTTTTATAATGCTTGATACTCAGCTTAACAAATATTAATTTTTTTAAATACTATTAATACTTCAATATTTTCGCGATTTATACTTTTGTATTACTATTTAAAAAATAATTTTCCGGATGTGCTAACTTTTGAAGACTTTCAGAAATATATAAAACTGCAGCTAATTGATGAATTGAGCTTCACATAACAAATAGCGATCTTACATCGATAGATTAAATCAGTCGCATTAAAATAGAAAGATAGCTTTTTATTGGACCTCGTAAAAAAGTTTGTTAATGTCTCTGTCTCAATTGCTACTATTACTCTTATTCAAACTTGCATAAAGACTTCTATTTTTCTTTGGTGATCTTTTTGACAATCACATCGTTCTGATTTTTAAAAAAATGCATTAAAATAATTTTATATTATTATACTAATATTTTATTTTACTAAAAGGATGAAATTCCGTAGAACTATTAATCTTGGGAGGGTTTTATTTGAAATTAAAGAAGATATTGCTGCAAAATAAAAGATTCGCAATAATATACTTTAGTATTCTAATGATATATTTCAATTATTGTGAGATGAATGAAAGAAATGCATTTATTAATTTCAGTAATGAAACATATGTAAAACGAAATACAAAACAGGCTCGGATGTGTGTAACAAGAAAAAATTTGCTTGATAGTAAATTGAGAGAAACTCAGGAACGATCACAACAATCTCATATTAGAAAGAGCTGTACATTTTTTAATAAATTCTGACGGGATTTAATAAAAATTTTGGAAAGGCAGGGCATGTTTTTCAAAGATTTGTCTGATGATTATAAAAAAGAATTCAAACAACACCTTATTTATTAAAATTTATCCGATAAATATCTCCGAAATTTCGGGTTTTTTTTTAATATTTAACTATTGGATTCAGTTTATTGATCAGCAATAAAATAAAGAAATGTTGAAAAAATTTGCTTAGTATAAAAAATGCATAAAATAACAATTGAATACCATGAAATTAGTAAAATTAGAAACCTGTGTTGCTCCATGACCCAATCGATCAATTTAAAACATTGTCAGCATATATATATACCTGATAAGGTTTGGGCTAAAAAAACAAATTAAAAACTTCCTTACTGATATCACTATGCACCCTAAGCTTAACATTTATAAAAACAAAATATAGACCTTTATAAATCGTTTCTAGGTTTAAAAAGAAGGGGGGGGGACATTGTTTTAGCGAAATGATTTTATGTTCATTGCAACAATATGCGTATAATATTAATTGGATAATTCCAAATGAGTTAAAATGGCTAATAATTCTATTAGGGATGTTTAAATCACCTAAACCTTAAAGTAAGCCGCTTTTCAAGATTTGGATGTGAAATAAGCAATTATGTGCTGCCGATCCCTGATTTAGGGGTGCGAGATTACAAAGATGAAAGGCGGAGACAGAAAGTCTGATTGCCTTCTTCTCGGAAAAGGGAATGATTTACTTTTGACATTTATTGGAGGCATCTGGTCAAAGTGGTTCAACAGTATCGGGGCTTAGAGGTGTGGTCTGAAAGACTACCGCGTGACATAGATCTATAGTTATACTGAGAACAGCAATATTTTCTTCCTCAATTGATTTATCTGTAAAGCAGTTGAAATGATTAAAGATAAAAAAATTTCCTACACATCATAAGGGGAAAATCAGATACATAAACGAAGCAAAGTTTTTATAAGAATGTAAATACGCATTAAAAATAGATCTATCATAAAATAATTTGAATCAAATATAAGCTGAAATTAACTATGCAATTATAAAGAAAAACGTCGGAATTTAGTGAAGAAATTTCTATGTAAAGTTCAAAAAGTATTTTTCATGTTTTTTCCTGCGTTCACATAAAATTGAATAAGCGAAATATTTTATAAAGCTTTGCAATAAAATTCCATGTGTAAGAATATTAACAATTGTTAAATACAGTTAGATCATTTTTACAAGTGGTAAAAATACAGCAAAATTGCATTTCATATAATACATCAATATCTTTTTATAATCCTAAGAAAAACTTTTCTTATTAATATATAAAAAATTATTTAACGTATGTTCAAATTTTGAAACGCTAGCAAGTAGTAAATCATTTGAAAAATGTTTCGGATGGTACCAAGTAATGAGATACGCACAATATTATTTATAAGTTCTAAAAAACATGTCTACTTTGCTAGAAGGGTTAGCTATCCAAAATACTAAATATTATGAAGTACAGACAATTGCACAGGAAAATCAAACATATACAATAACATAAAAATTTTCATGAAACTAGTTTAGCTGTTAATATTTTTGTTTTTTAATCTTTTTTTTTTAAAAAAATACGTATATTTCCGAATACGGTGAAAATTGTTTAACACGAAACTGATTATTTTGGAAATGAAATATTTTTTCGTGTTAAAGGATATAGTAAAAAAACAAACATATTTCACCAAAATTAAGTTTATTAGAGTACATTTTATTTATATAGATCTAAATATTCATGTATCTAATAAAAATCAATGAAACAAAAACATTCATAAGAACTTAATGAAATTTATTGCAAAATTTTAAATTTTTTGAAAAACAAAACATTTATTGAGTTTTGGGAAAATAATCTGATGAAAAAAATTTACTAGTTAACAATGGCGTTACGTAGAATATTAGGGCCTCCATGCAAAATCAGATTTTGGGCCCCAAGCCATATCTTACAAAGAATTGCAAAACCGTAACACACTGGGCTCCCCCCCCCCCACACACACGTTGCGGGAGCGTACATTACGCCACTGATATCAAACATCGTTTTGCTTAGAAATCTAGCAAATCTTTCAATTTTGAATTTCTTTGGTAATCTTTCTTCACGAGATACAAATACTATAGGCCCAGACCTAGTTAGAGTCTGATAAATTAAGGCCTTTTTGCAGAAGTGGATTAAGCGGCTGGATGGCCGCCAGGGGCTCTAAACTTGAGCAATTCTTACCACAAGATTTGTACAATTTATACGCACAGAAGGCTTCACACACAGCACATTTATACATCTTTATATTTAGTACAGTAAGCAGGGATGTCTTTAGACTTCTTGGGGCCCTGGGCCCTTTCGCAAAAGTAGACCCTGAGCCTCTGCACAAATGTAGGCCCCAACTATGACGCATAAAAGTAAACAGTGCGTAGCATACGTTGTCAAATACTCGTACAAACCCAAACAAATAAATGTGTATGACTTACAATTGCACAAATCGACTAGGCCTATATAAGCACGACGGTCATCACATGTAGCCAGTTGACATATTATCCGAAATTCCAAGTTTTAATTTCCAATTTTTTTAAAGTTAAGGTTTATCTTGAGCAATTGAGTTTTTATATAGCTATACATTTTATTACGAGATTTTAAGTTTAACGAACCTTTTCACTATTTTAGTTTATTACTCTTGAATTCATGGGCCTCAAACCTTTTACCGCCAGGGTCCTCCAACTAACTTAATCCGTCTCTGTCTTTGTATTGGAATCAGATCTCGAACGCCACTTATATAAATGTCGAAGTCTCAGTGTTATTTAAAAAATTATTTCAGGATATTACTGGAATCTGTCATTAAATGTAATTTTCTAATATATAAAAGAAAGTTTTTTTAAAAAAATTAAAATGAAATGAATTTAAGGCATTAGATAATTCAGTATTATAAAAAGGTTTTTTTTCGATTGGAAAACACCATAAATTGTATTAAAATGATTTCATCCTATATATGAATTTCACAAACTCCCCAGTTATTTCATTTCATACCTGTTTCAATAAAATTCATCAGGTTTAGAAAGTTTTATTGCAATTTTTATATTCATTTGCTTGCATTAGAATTTATATTTGGGTTATGGTCAGGCTAAAAAAAAATGGGCTTTTCAAATGCGCTATGGTTTCGAATCTTGATTTCATTCACGACCCTTTGTTTTGAATATCGTAGTATGCTTCATATTAAACGAAATTGATCCTTGCAATCCTTAGACGGCGTAATATGGATGGGAGAAACGAGATACGTGTAACATATTTGTCACTAGCATTTCAGAAATTCGAGGTACTGCGTCGCCTATCCAAATTAAAATTTTCAGTTGTTTGTGATTCCAAACCATTCATTTATAGTACTAATATTACCTTTAATGAATATGTTATGTGTATTGAAATCAGTAATTCAAGGAAGAAAATTTTGAGAAAATCCCTTAAATAGTATAAATACTTTACTGTAATAAACTAAAATTTTCTGACTTACAAATTTATGCAGCATATAATACGAAAGTCATTTTCATTTACATTATTAGGAATAAATGTATGCATTCCATATGATATTGTCAACCACGTTGAAATATTTAGTGAAAACATGCACAGATTATCCAGAATATAAACGTTTTTGACGAATGTTAACATTTTGACTTGAAAATAATAAATTAACTTCAATTTTTTTAATTAATGGTCGTTACAGTAAACGTCATCCTATTGATGCGAGCTGCTAATTTATTTTTCACTACTTTTCACAAAACATCAAATTTAATCAGTTAATTCCATTTATTTAATACTTAAATCCGTCAAAATATATTTTATATATATTTTTTTAAAAAAATGTTAGTAGTACTCAGTGGCTTAAAGTATACCTCCGCAGGGAGGCCCAGGATTCAAGGGGCCCCATATAGACTGACTGATGTCGAATAAGTAATCCTTTGTAAGATCCGGCTTGGGGCTCAAAACCAGACTTTATAGAGGGTCCCTAATATTTTCCGTGAGACAATTGGTGGTACTTAAAAAACTTTATAGATGACCGCCCTTCCTTTGTAAGCCCATTACAACCAAATTTATAAAATCTGAGAAGTCCTAAGTTTTCGTATGTATTCTAAGGGAAAAATTCTTAGTGCTCATCTTAAAAAAATCGCATCTATATTTATATACGAAATGTTCACTTAAACTTTTTGCTAGATATAATTTAACAGAAATGTGTTTATAAATTTTGTATAACATATTTTTTACGGTTCAGTTTTATTAATTAAAATGTTTGAATTTTACTATTGCAAAGTATTTTATGCGTGCTTCAGCATTGATTTTTAAGAACTTTTATGTAAGATTTTGCATCTTTAATTTCTAAATAAAACATAAAATTTGTACTTTTAAAATCTTTTAATTACATGTTTCGAAAATAAGATATAAATATTTGTCATGCATAACACTGTTTGGAGCTTCTTGATTTTACAAATTTCTGTGTGCATGTGAATATTTGGTACATATGATGTTGATTGTATTGCGATTCACGATTACTTGTAACAAAATGAAGGGGAAATTTTTGAAGCTAATTTTTGAAAATGCATATGAAGCTTTATTTTTCACTTTTTTTTTCTGTTAAGTACAAACTTTAAAGCATCAAAGAAAATTTTGTTATGGAATTATTCAATTTTTTTCAATAGCAAAAAGTATGAACACAAAAAGAATAAAAACTGATTGGCTTTCTTCCTTTTTCACTAGATAACTTTTGAAGGATGTACATTATAGTTCTACATTCTTTTATAAAATTGAAAACGGAAGAATGCTTGTGTATTCTGAAAAAAAAACCTAAAATTTTAAATTTATCTGCTATTTAAGTATTTCTTAAAATTAAAAACAAATTTAAACAATTCAGAGAGAAAATCCTTCCTTTCCTTGTTATTGTTACTAATGCCACCTGTCTGACGTAGTCAGATCGAGGCCCACGATATTCATCATGGCATCGGGCTAGACTGTACGCCTGTCGTTAGCCGTAGCTTTGAGTACCATGCAGGTGACAGTACGATTTGGCTCGGTTCCACCCCAATTTTGAGAGAGAACACCTTGGGAGTGGTCAGGGGCCTCTCTTTCCTTTCTTTGTGTATATGATGTTGCGAATTTACTTATTGAAAATTTATGTTATTTTTCAATTTTTTTCATTTTTCCAAGTGTTACTTGAAAATAAGCTTCAGGTTCCATGAAAAATGCGTCTTAAACTTACACAGGAAGCTATTTCTTCTTGGTAATTTTTTTTAATAACAGTATTATTCATAATAAGCTATTTTCCTCTTCGAGTATTTCGCCACAACTCGTATCTGTAATAAATAGATTTATGTAATTTTGTCCCACTCCCACTTTTGCAGGGGTGTTTTTTAAAAATAATTATAATATTGTATCATTTTCATGTTGATGCTTATTTTTTGTATCGTTTCCTGTCTATCCCGTGTTAAATCGAACCTGGGTAATCTCACTAAAGTTTACTCAGGAAAACTCATACACATACCTGTAAGTAGTATGTAGCTTTACTTTCCTCTGTTCTGCGTGAGTGAATATTAACGTCGCACTGTTCAGACGAGGGCTTTTGGAGACGAACCTCGTAATTTTGAACCATGGTCAAGTGACGAGGACGACGCCAGAGCTGGCATCCCCTCTCCTAACTACCACACCACACCACGGGAGGACTTTTGAGCTCTCAACAGATTTGACGTGCATTGCCCCCTACACGGCGGGTCTTCAGTGGTACTGGGCTCGAACTCATGACATACCAGCCACTAGTCTGTTACCTTGTCCACTAGGCTAACACGACAACTTCCTATATTCTGCAGATCATGATAAAGGGCTGATGTTAAAATAAGCTTTGTATATTTAAAATACTAATATATTTTTACTTGATAAAGTCCAATCAAAATAGGACCCTCGGTGTTTTTTTGTTGTTGTTGTTGCACCAAGGCGTTTGGTTACCTAGCTACGCCCCTGTTATATAACTCTATATTAAATAAAAAATATCAATAGTGTATTTCCAATCTGAACAGTCTGGAGAGTAAAATGTCAAATCAGGTGTCATCCTCCTGAATTCATCGTGATTTAAAATTACGAAGTTCGTCACCTTTATACCCCTCACGTTGTTTCGAAGTGCG
>BMAO01007566.1:0-56151 GCA_019973975.1 Trichonephila clavata | reverse complement strand
AATTTTAAAAGTGTCCACAATTTTGGCTACCACTCACTGTATATCCGATTTTTATTCTGAGAGTACTTACAGCTCACTGAGACGAACAATACTGTTTTGAACAGGAAGTTTCGATTATCTGACAATGAAGCGCTGGAAAATAAAGTGAACACTCAATTAAAATATGGCTCAGAAGTTGCAGAGTCTTGGATACAACCAATTTTCGTCAAACTTTGCTCTTCTGACGCTAGCATGTAGCATATAAGAAAAATAAATGAAGCCAAAATAATAACCTTTTTGAATAACACATTAGCTATTTACTATAGCTTACAGCAAGGGTGTCAAACTCAAAGGCTAACTTGGGCCAAACAACCGAAGTTTAAATTAAGGTGGGCCGCGATGAATATCGAAGATCACAGAAATGTAGGTTTATTTCAAATAATACATTATAATAAACATATATAAAATCAGGGATGTTTAAGGCATGGGCCAACTGGTCCCTGACCCAGGGCTTCGTTTCGTTCTCGACTCGATTTTAATAAGATCATTATCTGGATAATTTTGATAGTTAAATCTTATTTCCACACATATTCTCCGAAAAACAGGAAATTTCAAACTGCATGTCAACTGGTAAAAGTGGTCAGACTATATTATTATGCGATGACCGTTGTCCATATCTAAGCCTAGGCCTAACACCATAAATAATCATTCATCGCATGTAGTCAAAATACGTCCATCAGTCGAGCCGGTTTGTGCCTAGGTTTTTGAGATTGTAAGCCATGCACATTTATTTGTTTCAAAGGAGTGTTTGAACGAATATTTGGCATCGCATGTTTTTTTTTCTGCTCTGAGGTAGGGCCTACATTTGCATAGGGGTGGAGGGCTTCAAAAATCTTAAGATTTCTCTGGGCCCTGGGCCTCAAAGTGTCTTAAGACGTCCCTGTATAAACGCACAAGAAAAATTTAATATGCACGTTGTCGTGACTGAAAGCCTAGTAGTCCGCTACTATCTCCCTGTCTATCTGAATTTATTGATTCTAGTTAACACCAATGTTAAGAAACACACAATTCAATTTAGAAGAACAAATAAGAGTGGAGTACGAAAAGGGGAATTACTACTAGCGGAATATTCAGAACGTTAACTGAATCTAGGAAGCTTAAACGCGCACAATTACGGCTATGCCACGCACGAATAATCTCAATATCTCAAATAAACTCACTGACCTTATCTTTTACATCGGCTGCTCCTTCGTGATGAATCCATGCTCTGTAATAAGGATATTCACAATCTTCAATCCGCTTCCCTTCGCGTACCTCCACACGTAACCGCTATCTACGATTGCCAACCACTTGTGTGCTGACGTCCCGATCTTTAATTCACTTGACTTCTCCCTTCTATCACTTCACTTTACTTAACTTCTTTAACTCACGAATCCCGAACTTATATAATATATCTTATTTGCATAAATCACGCCTGCTCTCGGTGAAGATTGGTTGAAATAAGTAAATTATCTTACAGAAAATAGAGGAGGTTATAATCAAAAGACCGTATAGATCCGTCACAACGTCTTGACATTTGACATCTCTTCTCTGCTACAATCTTTTCTAATTCGGAAGAAATTTTGATATTTTATTATATGTTATTGTGTGCCAATATATTGACCGGGCCGCAAAAATTCTCGTTGTGGCCCGCGGGCCGTGAGTTTGACACCTCTGGCCTACAGCGTTATACCCCATTAATTGTTTCGTTTTCTTCAAGAATAAGAAAACATAGTGATAAAATGTATTATACTTAAAAAAGATTAAACTAAACTTTTCTTAAATAGTTTCTACTTAGCTGCCTCTCAGACATTCATAAAAAAGGGAAGTAAAGCTTAATAGTTTAGAATGTATATCAATGGAAAAGAATTATATGTGTTGATAAATTGCGCGGAGAGTGGAAGCGAAATTTATGCTTATCGCTTTTCGCATCAATTCATCATATGGGCTGGTTAAATTGAACACCATCCATTTACTTATCAGCGTATTTTGCAACAGAATGTGAGAACGATAAATTTCTCCTCTCTAAAAGTTTATTTGAAAAATGACTTTCAGGTGCAATAGTAAAGATTGAATTCTGAAAAGTTATTAAGTATTTTTCCTGCCAAAATTTAACTCAATGCCTCATCTGCCGAGAAGGGCACAATACATAACTCAAATGCAGGGAAGGATAAAAACTGTTAATGAAGTAAACTATGACTACTAACTATGACTCACTAAAATTTTAAGTAGGATTTAGATGTAAATCATTTTTCTTGATAAAACACATGGAAGCTTATTTTCACAAGAAATACCACTTTTTTTTTATTTTCATTAAAACAAGCGTCAAAGCGTGCGTTCTGACAAATGTTTATCCAATTTTCCTCACCCAAATATTTGGATATATAAAAATGCTTAATTATACATATAATCCAGCGTTTCTGAAACTGGGGGGAGCGGCCCCGTAGGGGGGCTTGCTATCCCTATGTGAGGGGCACGAGCCTATCGAAAAGTCAAAAACAAAAAATTTAAAATAAGTATTAATTTACTGGAACGAACCAATTTAAAATATATTCTGACAGAAAAAAATTAAATACACATTTACACTGATTAAATGTACTTATAAATACATTAGTACTACGCATTTTTTATAGTTAATTTGTCAATACATTAAAAGCAAGTTTTATACAAGTGATCAAATGAAAAGTACGAAACGACACGTGGTAAAATATAACTTTATTAAAATATACACCATAGCTGAGCAAACATCCACTGATGAACAAGCCGCAGATTCCTTTTCCAGAAACTGTGCTGTGACGAGACCAGTCTCACATGTCCTTGAGTACGTCGTCCGAGTTGAGCGCTTTCCTTTCAGTGTTTCTTCAGTGACAACACATGAAATCGCAGGTACATGTCGATGTAGACGATGTCAACGTCTCCATTGAACTTGTCCAGTTCATTTGTTGACTCTGAACTGTGACGCGCGTTATCATGGAGAAACCACACCTCCGTGAGCAGCGCCGTCTTTTGTTCTTGATGACCTGCGTAGGGTCGATTGTTCACATAACATCGAGTTAATGCTTTTTCTTGCTCGAGTAATTCTGTGCTCGCATCATTGGACGCCGCTTTTTATAAGAGCTTTCTTTCCTGCGCATGCGCAGCGCATGATCATCAGTCAGAGTCTCATGCATCCGAGATGTCTCGCTACATTCTCCTTGCGAATGTGCAATATTTACTGTTTCATTTTTATTCGTTTTCTTTTCATTTGATACTTGTAATTAAAGTGCCTACCTTGAGCTTTTCATAAAAAAAATAATATCTTGATAATTATTATAGTTAACAATTAAATTCATATAGTAGTTTTAGCGTCAAAGTACATTTCTATTACATCCAATACATAGTTATTGTAAAGGGATGATCGTAAATGAAAATTATGATCGTAAATTGGGTCGCAAGTGTTTAAAGAGTAGCAACTCTGCACATGCAAATCATACCAAGCCCACGTAATATCAATGTACTATAAGTAATCCGTCAAATAAAGAAAGTCGAGCAGTTTGGCAGTTCTCTTGCAAACATGCACGTTGTTATTGTAACCTTATTTGTCAAACAGTTTGTTATATTTTAACTAATTCTTAATGCTGTTTAGGTTAACCATGATAATAAAAGTTGAGTTTGTTCTTCAAAGGAAATTTGGTCATTATTGAGTTAGAATTTATCGGTGGGTTAAAAAGTTTTGAGAAGCACTGATATAATCTCTAATTCAAACAAGTTATTAGAGAAGTATCTAAAAAAAATTCTATATATAGAGTTATGTTCGCGAAAGAGAGTAGATATAATTATGAACAAAAATATCCAACTAATTGTTTTCGTTCGATACACTTCAATGTAGCACAATATAAATTTAAAATTTCTCATTGTTAAATATTGTTTTTCAACATTTAATCAAGCGGACACATGAATTGTTACAAGGCTCTGTTTTTTTTAAGTCTTGTAGAAAAGCATACTTTACTCTGTTTTTTGCATTGAAGGATTGCGAACTGAGTTTAACATTATTCAATGCTTTTTCATTTTTTATTGCTGTTTTTCTTACTTAGGTATGTAAACATATTTAATTGTCAAGTGTTTTAACTTACATTTATTTTATCTGTGAACTTATTTCATTTGTTTACTGGAATAGAGCGGTATTCAAATATCTCACACTTTTTCTTCTTACCTTGCTTACATATTCAAATATCTGGCAAAAGTTTTCTAGTCGTTTTGGCTAGATATGTTATTCGAATCTTGGAATGAAGTAGAAATGTTGAAATTCGATAATTAGTTTTGTTGAATTTAGATACCTTGAGTTCTGCTCTATTCAAAATGCTATTATACTCATGATTCAACTTTAATGTATGTTTCAGTGTGCCAAGTAGATTTATGCAATATTCGAACAAATAATTTAAAATATTGTCATTTATGTTCGTGAATTTATTTGTCTACAGGTCCTTTACTTAAATTCCTTAGATTATGTTTACATCTCTATTTCATATTTACATTCTGTAATTTGAATATTGTTAAGGTATCCGGCTACTTGCGGCAACATTTTTTTAAAAAAAATAAAGATATACGGATTTTTTATTGTTTCTAGATTTGTTTAGTACATTTTAAGAAAAATATGCTAAAATTAAGAATAGATAAAGAAATTATTATTACTAAAATTGGAAAATATGGGTAAAAATTTACAAAAAATAACATAAACGAGGCCCCTTCTATACCAAATGTTTATGAACGAATTTTCAATTTTTTAATTCTGATGCGTTGCTATGTTATTCATTTTTTAAATGACCTTCAAAATAAGAGATGTTTCAATTTTTACAAAAACTAGAGCACTTTATCTTAGTTATTATATGAAATTGCTCAAAAAACATTGATTATATTCACATAAGGGACTGTAAATTTTGTAATAAAACAGTGATTGATAAATCTGAATGTTAAAACACTTCTACTATACAGAACATACACAAAACATTTCGATTAATTATTTTCAAAACGTTTTTAGCAATCGCTGGCCTTGCTTGAGCATTTTCAAATTAACACATTTCGAGTAAAACGCATTTTAAAGCTTTAAGCATCGTGCTTAAAGTAATGGCGTCTGCTTTTACTAAAACACCTGTAGTTTTTGTTCTAGTGAACGGAAAATAATAAACTTGGTATTTTTATAAAGCTAATAAGATTGCCTATAAAATTGTCATTTTTGGAAAAATTGACAATTTTAGGGTAGTCGGATAGCTTTAATTCCCCCACACTTTATTTTTAGCGCGTTTTTCACGTAGTGGAACAAAAGCGCTATTAGGACGCAAATTTCGTCTTCGTCTTCGTTCCATATTTGTCGTACCTTTTTCTCAGCCAATTAGCAACAAATTGACCTCGGGTTTTCGGCATTTGGTCGCATTTGGGCCCTAGATGAGCCGAATCATACTTAAATTTTCCCATAGTTTTCCCGAATTTTCCTACAAATTTTCCATAATTTCGCTAGTTTGCTTTTTTATAGTGCTGATACAGATTGTGTTATTATTTCCTTTCAGCTCAATAGTAGTACATTTAGAGGAGTGGTACAGTACACACTACTTTCTGTTAGTAAAAAGTTCATTAGTTGCATTATTGTAAAATACAACATGTGAAAAACGCGCTAAAATTACTTGGCCATGCCAATGATTGATATCTTGTTTCACAATGCATTCTTAATTATTTTTATGCAATGTTTGTTAACAGTTAAATATTGGACGTTTTTTAAAAGAGAATCTGGATTCTTTTTTTTTTCGTTCTATAGGAGAAAATATTTGTTTAGGTCATGACTTTCTTCATGTCTCTTTCTTGTCAGATTGGTGCAAAATATAAAAAAAATTACTAGTACATTATACGGTATATTTTTCTCCGGATGATATTACAAGAAAAGGCAGATATCGGGTTATGTCGACGAGTAGTAAGATAAATCGCTTCCATTACGTCGCGTCACCTGTAAGAAATATCTTTTTGAGTTCCAAGTCCTGTATCATGCTGTTAGTGGGTTATGAACAGAAACGTGGTATAGATTTGTGCCTTTAGAAGTTTATGACAAAGTAAAGGGATTTGTAGCGGTATCTGTAACAGCCTCCGGACAGGCGGGATCACTTTTGTCTAATGGGATGCAACATGCTTACGAATTTATAGGTCACGGGTTCTAATCACCAACAGATTATAATTTGCGTAATAATTTAAAATTACGCTGTCTATCCTTTCGCAGAAAAAAACCAACTTGGAGATAGTAATATAAATAGTCAGGAGTTACTTTGTTTTCAGGTTACATTATTAAAAAATTCCAGAAAGTAAAGTCTGTTTGCAAACCTATTATTTTAAAATTATAAAATATTTTGAAATTTTGAAGTCATCTCTTAAATACTTAAAAAATACTCAATGTTTAAAACTTCATAATTTTCTCTCAAAAGAATCATGTTTCTAGGATTATTGGAAATAAAAGTTAGTTGAGAATTGAAAATCTGATACTTTGCAGAATTTAAATCATTACTTTTTTAGCCCAACTCGAAAAAAGCGTAAGAAAATGTTTTAAAATATTAATTTTAGCATTATATTTTTAAAAAGACATAACTAGAGCCTTTAGGCCTAAACCTGTTTAACTTTTACAGTACATATGTATAAAAGTATCCATTAGAATTTTTAATACTCTATTTTGAAAAGAAAATGCATTATATATAGAGGAAATTGAAATCTTCAAAAATAAAATCGAATATAAATATACATGTAAAGTTTGTAAAGATATAGAACAAAAATTCTAGTGAGGGTTGTAGACATTTTGGTGATGACATTTTCTAAACAGGAAAAAAATTAATAAAGTGCAAATCTTCTGAGTTACATAAACTTTGTGAACAGAAACAAATATTAGTCTTAAGAAAGTCCTCGTTTTATCAATTTCAGTTAAGTGACCATAATAATTTAAGAAACGTGGAACATGTTTGAAGAGGTACAACTTTAGTAGTGGAAGTTAAAGTTAGTAAACATTTCCCACTGAAGGAGAATTGATTAATATTTTTAAATATAGAAGAATGCGTGAAAATTAGACCGAAACTAACACATCCCTCTTATTTGTTTATTTGTATATAAGTTTGTTTATTGTTCATTTGTTTATAATGTTGCTTTTTTGTTTATTTGTTTATAAGTTGCTTTTATAAGTATGTTTTTTTGTTTATTTGTTTATAAGTTGCTTTTATAAGTTTATTTTTTGTTTATTTGTTTATAAGTTGCTTGTATAACTTTATTTTGTAAACTTTTGTCAAATCCTGTTGTTTTGGCAGCAATTTTTGCTGCCAAAATAAAGGATTACAGAGTCAATCATTTTCTAGATATCGGTTTTAATTTTACAGTATAATAATATTTATACATTTAATTTTACAGTATATACGGGAATACACTCTCGATCAGTTGCTTTTTTGTCTTAAGAACAGTACAGAAATTGTCTGGACATTTGATACATTGTGCATTGGGATGCAGTTTTACTTCACCGTTTCCAATATACAGAAGCTCGTTAGAAAATATTTACGCCAATGGATCATATTGCAATAGTATATTCGCAAGTTTATGGTCAATAGAAGTTTTTCAACGTATCTCCATAAAAACGATTGTTTTAAACATGCGCTAATCTCGTGAGCAAACGTATATCGAAGAATGACTGGCAGTTTCTGTCGTAAGTCAGACATTAGTATGACAAAGCACTCGAATATGTTTTCTTTGTCGCTTAAATCATGCGGAGTCCTATGTCATGCTTCGAGTAAATGTTTATGAGCCACGTACACTCGCCTAATTATAATTGAATTAATTTGCAATACCATCAGCCATTCACTTATATTTTTGATGTTACATGTTGCGTCTTGTTTCTTATAAATGTCTAATGGTATCCTGAATGCTGAATATGCAGCTTATCCACCATCTAACAAATTGGCTTGAATGCCTTACGATGCAAGTGGCCAATACGATTTTCTTTTTCAATTGTATTTTTGCAAGGTTGCGCCTGCAAGCTCAGTAGCTATAGGGAATGAAAATCTGGAAGTGAGAATCGAACGCAAAGCCATTCGACCTCATTCCGGCAATATCCGAATTCCGAATCGCGTTCCCCATACCGAGACGCACTCAATGCACACTTTCAATGCCGCATCTCCTACAAGTTCGATCCCTGAAGGGGGGGGGGCATTACGATCGTACAGCATTATCCAGCAACGTTACGGTAGCTTCTAATACAGTCGACTCTCGATAATTCAAACCTTCGATAATACGAAACTCTCGATAATTCGAAGTATATGCTCAGTCCCTAGAAACTATTTTGGTATTTTGAACTAAAATAATACATTTTGGTACACTCAATATTTCGAAGTAAAATCTGTTGCTGGACAGGCTACAACGCGCGATAATTCGAAGTTATCTCTTATAAAACTCTCGACAATTCATGTACAGCCATGTAGCAAACAGGTTGGGGCTTACAAATTTCGCGTTGTGGCCTCTCTGCGTGTCTCTCCTGAAACGTAACCCTCTTGATGCCCATTTGTCTGCTACCTCTCCTTTGTGTTTTCCAGTTCCTCAGGCGAAAAGATACTTTTATTGCTTTCTTTATTCAAATGGCTTTTAATCTACCTCACTTGTTGACGGCCGTCCATTTCTTTCGTTTAATACGTGACCGTGCTACACATGTGTTCAGATAGGATGGTCCGCTATTGTGAAGAAGAGATGTGTAGGATTATGTATGCATGTATTGAATGTATTTTCTTAATGCAGGACTTTTAACTTTTGTATACAATTTACGCTATATAATATGTACTTTTTAAAAATACTTTAAAATAACTTTATACATATGTACAATTGTTATTTTATTGCACAGTTTCAAATTTAAATGTGTTAGAAAAAACTTATCTTTGTGTATTTTGGGAGTTTTTTTTCTACCTTCTTGATTGTTCGAACTCTTGATAATTTAAAGCTTTTCATTGGCCCCTCCAACTTCGAATTGTCGAGAGTTGACTGTATCTCATTTCGGGTTCTTGTTCTCCTCCCAGAAAAACACCAGAAATGCACTTTTCATACCCCAAAAATTTTAAGGTAAACCCCTGCCCCACCCTGCGTAAAATATGGTCGGCATATTTACGGAAATTTCTTGACTTCGATTGAATATTCGAGGATCGGCTACCCCGAAATACATCAGGGACCCCCTTTTTGCGGCTCTAATGTATCACATTTTGCACTAAATGAATTTTAGTTACTTAAGAAAATTTTAGAAGATATATCGAAACCATTTTACGGAGAAAAGAGTCACTATCATTATACTAGCATCAAACGTATGAACATATTTAAGTGATGTATTCTTGTATGAAATACAATTTTCTCTGATTGTATATAAAATAAGATAGAATTTTTGAAAATCGTCTAGTGAAAACTAACGAGAAGTCAACAACAAATAGAGAAAAAAAAATTATATTCTTGTTCAACTATTTTTGAAATGCATTTTTATCTTACTTTTCTGTTATATCTTTAAGGTAAACATTGTAACTCAATATAAATATTACGATGGAGATTCAAAACTTTTGTGTGTTCCTTTTATCCAACACAATCCATTCCATCAAAAGTCTGGATGCTCTCCTAAAGCATTGTTATCCCGAGTTGTTTTATTTCTTAAAAGAAATTTCAGAATGTTTTCAGAAAGCATTTATTGTAAGTACTCTAACACATCGTATAAATGTATTTCATATTATTTCTCGGGGCCTTTTTACAGGAAATAAAAGCTCCTTGTATTTCTTTTTTTTATTATTATTCATCAGTTGATATTTGTACAAAGATGTACTCGAGAGGAATAAAATGTGGAAAAGATTTTCTTTGAAAAAGAAAATTGCAGACGGTGTTTCAGTTAGGGCAATGTAAGAAAGATTCGAACATCTGTGAGCTAGTTATAACTTCGCCATCATCGGGTTGGTAAATTTTGATTTTCTTTTTTTTTCTTTTTTAATATTTTCTTTTTTTCAATTCCTACTATTAGTTCACACTCTCCCTATGAATATTTATTTAATTATTTTTATATAAATATATACTTGTTCAAATTTTCAATCGTTAATAAAATACTTTTTATTCATTCACTCAAGCGCAAATACAATCTTTTAAACTTGTAGTGGATGACACTTGATGTTAATATAGTTTTTTTCAGATATTAATTCATTAAGTCTATTTAGTTTATGAATAAATAGGAACAAACAAAAATAATTGTACACCACCATATATAAAAAGGATAATCGCTCGTTGTACTCCTGTAGCGCAATGAATAGCGTGTTGGACATCTGATCCAAAGCTCGTGGATTCGAATCCCACCTAGGATGGCCTAATTTCGGAGAATGTGATTTCTTTTTACTATACTATTTTATTGGATTAATTAAATTTAATTAAGGAATAAATAGTAACAAAGAAAAATAATAGTCCAACACCATATATAGAAAGAATAATCTATAGTTAAAAAACTAAAAAAACACTCTTTTATAGTTAATCGAACTAAGTTGCAACTTTTCCTTTTAGTAGCCAAATCAGGAAATGGGATCTGAAATGAGTCGCTTGATGCGGGATGGGATCTGAAAAAGGGGAAATTGTTTATCCTGATGATTCTGATCAGTACAATGGAACAAAATTATTAAATTACTGTATTGTCATTAATCCTGGACAAGTGAGCAAAACCTCAAATTAATCTGATCTTCTAAAGTGGGTAAAAATTGAGTTCAAAGTTTCCGTTACATCCAAGTGAAGCTTATAAAAGAATGTTAAAAATAGAAAATTCCAAGGAAAATTGCTTTCTATTTTGCCACGTTATGTTGTGATTCTCTCATATACATATTTATATTAATTGCAATTATTTAATAAAAAAGTAACTAAAATAAAAATTTTCTTTGTTGACCTAAGTAGGAATTGACTAATTTTTTTTCTTACTTGTTAATTATTATTTTGCAGGTAAACCAAAACGCAATACCAAGATTGACAAGATAATTAAATTATTAACCTACTCACATTAAACATACAGCATTTTGCGAGTCTCGAAGACGATGCAATTAATATTGAGTGTTGCCGATACGCCTGGAAATAACCGTTGCTACACACCATGGTAATGAAAACAAGAGGCTTGGAATGTCTTGATAGGGTAAAGTAATCAATATTACATCCACTCACTACCAATGTAGGTTGGGTGTAGCAGCAGAAAGTCCATGCATTACCAGTCGTTCTCCAAGTTTCGACCAATTTTTTTTATAGGAGATGGATCTGGAGAACATACAAGCTAAAGAGGATGCAATGTAGTCTGGTGGTGAGGAGATGTCCTCAGCATTGTTGGATACATGTGGTCGCACGCTGTCCTGTTATTGGGCAACAAAAACTCAAAGTTATACCTCTAGCTGTACTTATTACCAGAAATGTGTACTAGATAGAGTCAGGAATGCAATCCAATACTATCCCCAAATCAAAATACCAATGTGGCTGAGCATGATGCAGCAATTAAGCCACTTTTCTCTACTATTTCCCAAAATTGTAATGTGAGAATGTGGTACTGTAGACACAAGCATGATTCTTCTTTAAAAACTGCGTCCCCTACTTGCTTACTCATGCTTGCAGTTGAATGCACCATTGCACACGCAAACACCTGAAGCTCTGAGACTAAAATATTCGCATCAACCAATGTCTTGCGGGTATTCCACTTAGTTATATATGACACGTGTAGATTGATTAAGACTGCAGATTAATTGTGCCTGGGCACTAACTGATGTGCAACATATCGTATTTGTTGTAATATGATTGATTTCTTTACGTGGTCTAGCCAAGTTATCATTTCCCAGCAAATTCTTGATATACCTATGTGACCATGCGGGTCCAATCGACTGCTGACAATTAGTCATGAGACGAGTTCTACCCGCGGAAATTCAACTAATCCTCTTGGGGAAACTATTCTTTAACTGTGAATTTTGGTTAAAAACCGCTTTCAGTAGGGATGTTTTAATGCTAATGTAAATGCTATTTAAACACTGGCATTGGTGGTATGAGGTTAATCGTGAAATCTCGGAATAGTAGAAAGTGAATTATGGCTAGGTAGTCGTGCGGTTTGAAGTTAAAATTCATCTTTGCATTCACCCAAAGTTGTGAAAGAGCATAGAAGTGGATTTGTTCCAGGCTGTCATTGTTCGAGAAGTTGTAGAAGGAACAACGATCAAAAATGTTTTTTTGAAGAACCTCATAAGTTAGATTAAGAATTTGGATTTAAGATTGCTCCCAAGGTTAAGAAATAAGATGAAAATAGTTCATACAGTGTTAGATCTGAAATAAAATTAACTATTTTTAAAATCATATATGCTTCTTCTACAACGTCCACTTCACTGATAAAGTCCTTAGATTTCAATAAATCTTCAGCCATTGTAGCTCCCTGAAAAGCTGAGTATATTTAGTTCCATTGATTGTTAACAAGTTTTCGTAAGAGACAACGCATATCTTCTCACGCAACGATTCCAGTCCAGGGAATCGTTGCGATGTTTTACTGCGAGAGATTGCAATAATGCACAATTGCAACTGTATTGGTGATATCATATGAAACAAATCACTTGGCTGTATTTCAACACGTCCAACATTTTGGTTGCCAACTTGACGAGTTATCTTGAACGTTGGCGTTGTTGCGATAGTATAATTAATTTATAACAGCAGCATGAAAATGTTTATACATATAAAGATAGAGAAAGATTTTCATTTAAAGGAATATGAAAGAATAAATATAAAGTGTATATATAGAGAAAATAGTTATTTGGAATGCAAAATTCTAAATTTCTTTGCGATTTTTTTTTTAATTTATAAGAAAAGCTGTTTAAACTTCGAACAATTCACAAAAAAACTTCTTTTCTTTGAAAAAGAAATTTTTCTTTGAAAAGAAAAGAATTATTTTCTGTTCGTTCTCATAAATTTTTCAAACTGCAATCAAACGTTTCACAAAAAATCATCCTCATAAAAATCATCTAGATAATCATCATTTTTAACTTCTAGCTGAAAAGGCATACCAAAAGTAAAACATTACAAGAGGGGAGTTGAATATAACATTATAAAAGGAGAAAATAAGATGCAAGTAGCAATTGAAAAATCTAGTTATGTATCCTAGCTATTCCAACTCAGAATGTTAATTTTAGTGATAATAAATAAGTAAAGGAATTACGGTTTTATCTTTTGCATGCCGGGCACAATTGTTTTCCTGTAATTTTAAGCTACCTCAGAATGAAAATTTTATGAGAAAAACTCCATAAAATCCAGTTACTCATTTTATATATGTCTAAAGATGTCCGAAAAAAAGCTAGAATTCTGTTGAAGAAGTAGAATATGCAGAAAATAAAACTGCACTGAAAATATTACACTAAATAAAAGAATAAGTTATACAAAAATTAAAAAAATATATTATCAGTTTCTTTTAACAGTGTTTAAAAAGAGCACAACTCATTTATTATTATTAAAAGTATCCCTTCAATATCTATGACATTTTACAGCAAACATGTGCTGAATTAATTAATTCGCGCTAAGAATATGTCCACAAGACGTTAAATAGAATGGAGATGTCTAGAAAGGATATGCCCTTTCAATAGCATACACAGATGTGCGGTTTGGAGTAGGTTTTTAATTTATACCATAGAAATTACCCATCGGCGCTTTCGTCTATGTCTTTTTCAGATCTCTCCGCTAAAGAGGTCTGTCCTTTTATCAAAAAACTCGTCAAAACAAACGAGCTTTTTAAATTCAATGAATAATGAAAAAGAGGCAAGATGGAAAAAGAGGAGATGTCAATTCATGTGTCGAAATTAAAATACTTCTTCTTATCATTGTCTTGTTTTTTTGAAAATTAAGTAAAAATGTTTACACTATAGTTATTTAGAGCTTCACACTTTAAGGATTGAGTTTGCTAAAATATCGAAATATTAATGACAAATGCATTAAAAAAATTAAAGGTTTCTTATAAGAGAAATCAAATGAATTTAATATGGCAAAAAAAAAAAACAATCAATTCTGAAACAAATATATGTAATGGCACAAAAAATTGTTTAAAAAACATGCTTCTTTCTGTCTCTATGGTTTAATTCTACGGAAGAAAGTCAAAAAGTAACGGAACTTTTGCAATTTATTTTTCCAAGGTTTAGTAACACCGCTGGTATCCAGCGCTGAATGAAGGGTAGTCGGCAATACGTCTGTGTGACATGTCACTTGTCTTTCGTTGTAGGCATTGGAATGTAGCAGACCTTTCAACATGGCAGCTCCATTGTTAATTTGCACTGAGAAGAAAATAAGGGCAGTGATTCGCTTTTTTGCGAAAGGTGCGAAACCTGCGCTGTATACTAGTCATCCCTTCAACCACTATACCCTCAATGACGTGAACATTGTCCTCAATGGTTGACGTCAAAGGACGGCTCGATCTTTCGTAGTCACTTAAAGAAGTTCTTACCTGTTTGAGGTACTCTATCCATTTATTATTTAATAAACCTTTTTTTAAATAAATTTATTTACTTGTAAAAATAATTAAATGAATTGGAGGGAAAAAACATATAGTCGCTTGCGTGACTCGAGCCCTATCCGCCGCGTAGAAAGCAGATACATTACACATACGCCACTGCGTCGCTGGAGGCAATTAAAACTTAATAGTATAAAAGCTAAGCATGAATTTTGAAGGTTATATTCTCCGAATTGACTATCCATTCGGTGCTACTACATTCAGAGTTGAACACCCTTTTGGAGTACTACTATTACACAAAGTTTCGTCCCTAAATGAATTTCCTTTGTCGTGTCCTCCCCTTGTGAATGCTTACATTTTATAATACATATGTGAGACATGTATGAATCACTTGGCTTCAAAATCAAATGCATTCAGTCAAATCAATCAAATTAGTAATTAAAATGTATTACATACACTCTGTAATTCCATGCTAAACTTTTCACTTTATTTGAAATGCTCTTTCCATACACTTTCTTCATTGAAAAATAACGAAATAAGAAGAAATTTTTATTTGTTCTTATACAAAAATATCTAACAACAATATATATCAACACATTTCTTAAGAAATCTAATTAATAGAATTTTCAATTCATGCCTTTGTTTTCATGAAATATTTTCACTATTTTATTTTTTATTTAATATATTACCAAAAAAATCCTTCAAGTTAAAAAATTCCATATGTGGACATTCGATAAAAGCTTTATGATAATTTTTTTTTATTTCCATTATTTTAAATTGGTACATGATTTAAGTCTTTTTGTTGCCTTTTAAAAAAACAAGTTCAAAGTTAAATTGCAGGACCTGCAGAAATACTGATAACTCATTTCTCTTCCTTTTGTTTTGCGAATCTTTATTGGAAACTTATTTTCTGTAATAAACCTTTTCATTATATGTAACAATAGGTCGTTCATGATTTTATTGTCCAAGGAGCAGATAGTGAAAATTCTGTTTTATCTTTATCTCCTAGGAAGGAACGCCTCTTTCATTGGAGAAATAAAATAAATGGCTTTGAGGCAAAGTGATATTAATACAAAGGGAAACCGAAGCAAAATTTAACAAGACCTCTATTAAATTAAAGTGGCTTAAAGAATGATTCTGTGATTAAAGATCTCTTTTATTTAATAGTTCCTTTATTTGGTAAAATAGTTCCATCTCTTATTTAGAGCATTTAAAGTTTTGTAGAAATTTCTCTTTACAAAATCTCCATTAGCTACATTCATATAACTACGCGTTACTTTTCTAAATATTCTTTTATTTTAAACACCAGGAAAAATTAAAGGAAATATGTTATAAGAATATAGTCAAAGAAAGTCATTATACACTGAAAATCATGGAGAAAAAACGACATTTACTTATAGTAAAATAAATTAAAAGTAAAAAAATATTTTTTAAAAACAAGCTTTTATTTAAACGTGCTAAAAAGAATAAAATAAACTTTTCCTTTAAAACTTTTTTAATATCACGTTATAACGTCATTACACAATCTATATGATATAAAAGATCGTCGCGAGATTAAAGTACTCTTATTTACTTAATTTGAAATTTTTACAAATTAAAATCAATCAGATCAAGTTATTTAATTTACTTGTTTATCTACACAGGTAAATCTAGTGACAAGTTTTTATATCATATAAATTGTGTAATGACGTTATAAGTTGATAGTAAAAAAAGTTTTAAAGGAAAAGTTTATTTTATTCTTTTTAGTGCGTTTAAATAAAAGCTTATTTTTAAAAAAGATTTTCTTACTTTTAATTTATTTTTTACTTTTTAGTTATCGCTGGATAGGTTTCTCAGCCTGTTCATCTCATTCAACGCTGGTTTTAGAAAAAATCTTAAAACATGTAAAATATCATTATTTTGCAAAAAAAAGGAGTTTTTTTTAATTTGTAAAAAGAAAAGTTTTCGGCATTTTATTTTTTAAATCACTGATTCTAAAAGATCGAAGTATGAAATATTTAAAAATAAATAATTTTCATTTAAATGCATCGATATTGATTTTAGAAGAAATCATAAAATGGGCAAAATATCATTGTTTTGTAAAAAAAAAAAAAAAAAAATCCGTATCGTGGCGAGATAAATGATCTTGCCTATTAAAAAATTTCTTTGGATGTTATTAAATGTGCAAATAAAATTTTTAGTATTTGTTAAAAAATCCTCTTTTGTGAGGGAGGACAGAACCCTAGTCTTTTCGGCGCTTAACCATGTGATATGTCAATTAAACCAGAAAGTTCTCGGCAAGCAGTGTGAAACGACCCTTAAAATCGAAGGTTCGCACATCAAATCTAAAAAGCATTAAAATGGCAACACAAAAAATCTATTTATGCATTATTTCATGTAAAGATACTTGTAGATACATGAATATTTACATGCATTTTTTTTTTCATTTATAATATAAACTAAAATCCGTTTTATGCATTATTTCATGAAAAGATAGAAAACATCCAATCATTTATTAAATTGTTGATATTAGCATATGTGTTTAAAATCATAGAGGATTAAATTTTTTTAATAAAAAATGAAATTTGTGATTTAAAGTAGAAATTTTTAAAATTACAAAATTTTACATGTTTATTAAATGTTGAAATAAAATTGCTAGCATTTTTTGAAAAAGAGAAAAAAAAAGTTTTTGTGTACCTAATTTTTTAAATCACTGATTTTAAAAGAGCAAAGTACATGAACTTTTTTATTTCCGACGGTTTACTCGTCAGAATTTTAAGAAATCCATACCTAACGATTGAAAAATTTCGATTAATGATTTACAGAAAACAAAATACTGCCTTACTTAAAAAATATTAACTTAAAGCAATACATTTAAAATAATGTTAACGGAATAAAAGCGATTAAGTTTTTCACAAATATTATAGAAATTTTTGTTTTATAAGTGGATGTTTAAAATTAATTCTTTGAATTAAGACTTGTACAGTGAAAATGAAAAAAAAAAAATTTCATTCGCATTCGCGCGGTGATTTTGATTATTTATAGGCACCACCTTTTCTAGTATAGCCCTATTTGCAGACTTCAAATGCAAGGTGAAACAAATAGTCATTGGGCGCCAAACCGGTTTTCGACGCCAAGCCTTAACTTACCATAAAATCGAGTTTTTAATTTTTTGAGGGCTTAATTTTTAAGTTCTGGTTTCCAAGTTTCACACATTAATTGCAAAACACGGTAATTTTTAAATAAAAAATTTTAAAGGAAATTCTGTATGTTTTTATTCTTGTAAAAAGTGTATTAGAGAGAGAGAGAGAGAGACGAAAAACACAAAAACTTTTTTTTAAATCCTTAATTTTTAAACAAGTTTCCCAATCTTCCCATTAATTACGGATAATGATGTTCTACACACGGGAAAAAAGTTTCGCGCGATTATTTATTAAATGACGAAATTATAAAATGTTCAATTAAAATTTTGTGGTTTTTTTTTTTGAAAAATCATTAAAAAAAGTTTTTGACAATTTATTTTTTAAATGACAGATTCTAAAAGAAAAAGGCATAAACTTATTTAGTGTGGAATATAATTTTAATAACACAAGAATAAATCCATGCGCGACAATTTAGAAATTATTTTCATAAAAACGCGTCAATTTTAACTCATTTTTAAAAAAAATAGTAAAAAAAAAAACAAATATCATTATTTTGTAAAAAAAAAATTATTTTATCGTGGCGAAATAAATGATCTTTCCGATTCTGTAATTACACATACGTCCATAAATTAAGGATAATTTAGAATCACACAGAAATTGAATTCTAAAATAAAAATTTCACCTGTCATCTTGACGAAGAATATCCAAATTACAGGAAACCACCAGATGGCTCGGATAGTACGTCACAATGACGAGAGTGTAAGAGAGGGGTATGTAAGGAATGGTGGCAAAGAAGTAAAATTGTTCACAAGCTCTTTAAAAGGCTTTCAGTGCGATAACCGCATAGTTATGGCACAAAGGAAGCATTTGGATGATTTTTTACGTGGTAGAATTATCGGACGACTGAAATGTGGACGTACCAGCTGGAAGTATCCGAGGAACTTGGAATCGCCCAGAGTGTCGTTTCCAGGCTTTGGCAACGATTCCAAGATGATGGTAATGTGAGTAGATGTTACAGCACAAGTCGCCCCCGAGTTACAACGCCGAATGAGGACCGGTATTTGGCAGTTACTTCCAAAAGAAACAGACGGAGCACAGCATCAGACCTGTCTCGTCAGCTCCCTTCAGCTACCGGTACGACAGTTTCAAGGAAGACCGTGTACAGACGCTTAGGGCACATTGGTCTATATGCTCGTAGGCCTGTCCTCTTAACGCCACTCACTGTCGCCTGCGATTAACCTGGGGTAGAGAGCATGCATTGTGGACACCGCAGCAGTGGTCTTGTGTGGTGTTTTCCGACGAGTCCAGGTTTAGTTTGCAGTCTGATTCTCGCCGGACTTTCATATGGAGAGAGCCAGGTACCCGTTAGCACCAAGAGAACACCATTAAATGACACCGTTACGGTGGTGCAGGATGGCTCGTTTGGGGAGGAATTATTCTTGGTTCCAGAACTGACCTGCATGTTCAGAGTGTAACGATGACAGGTCACATCTATCGGGATGCCATTCTGGAACAACATGTACGTTTGTTTCGGGCGCCATTGGTACTGAATTTCTATTTATGGATGAGAACGCCCGTCCTCACCGTGCAAACATTGTAGACGAATGCCTTCAATCGGAGGATATCCCCCGTATTGATTGGCCAGCATACTCACCGGACTTGAATCCAATAGAGCATGTGTGGGATATGCTTGGCCGACGAATTGCAGCCTGTCAAACTTCTCCCACCTGTCTACCGGAACTTCGAAGGGCATTGCTTGATGAGTGGTGTAATATTCCCCAAGATCAGATTGATAATTTGATACTCAGCATGCGTAAGCATTGTAAGGCCTGTATTGCATCGTCCGGGAGACATACTCCGTATTAACCATCATACTAACCATGTTATACTGTTTTTTGTAAATAGGTTCTTTTTTGAAATTTGCTCCAGGGAGTTAAAATCGCAATTTTTATTAATTATGTCAAACATATAGCATCTTTTTTGCTCTTTTCCTTTTGTTTAATAAATAGATTTTACAAATAAGTTAAATTTGTTTTGCTTCTGTCTCTTTCTTTGCCTGAACTTCATTATCCTTAATTTATGGACCTAAATGTATTTTTTTCCCCTGAGTTTTTAAAAAAAAATTAGATTGATGTTTTAAAAACGTCAAAACTTCACAAAAAATCCCCTTTTCTTCCTTTATTTTGCGTCGACGAGCATAGCCGAATAAGGAGTGCACAGGGGTAAAACAATTGTGCGTTTTGAGGTTTTTAATTAATATATTTTTAACTACTTGCAATATCGGAATATAAATGGTCAAAACAAGCATTGTCATCCCAAACTAAACGTGTATACAAAATTTCAGCTCAATGAGTTGAAGATATCAGCTTCAAAATTGAGTTGCAAGATTCCATCCGAACAAATTACACATACATACATACATTGCAAGTTAAATAAAAAAGCTTGTAATATATGAAGTATAAATTCTTATGTGGTGGTGGGACTAATCCCCATCTGGTCTAGTGAAACTGGACCAAATCCATGCGCCCATAAATCTGCACTAAGTCTAAGAATAGCAGGGGGGGGGGAGCAACACCATCCTGTGTGAAAGACACCATCCTAGGGCTGCTTTGACTGGAACAAATAGTGGGCAGGATGAAACACTTCTTGCTACACTTCGCAGTGGACACATCCTACCCTCCTTTTCCGCATTACAATGTGACCCAAGCCACTCATGCCCACATACTGGCTTGTATTGGATGCCATAAGAGATCTTTAAATAATGATGCGACAGTTCATCATTATTTAAAAACGCTTTCATACATAGACTTGGTCTAGATATTTCCGTCGATGAAGTAAATTAAAAAGATGAACAACGAAGCTTCATACAAGCAATTATTAAAACATCCTGATTGGTATTTTTATGTATTAACGGTCCTCAAAAGTAATTTTCGATGCTATTGGAATATTCTAGATGCATAAAAAAGACAAAATGTTCATGAAAGTTTTATCTAGAACATTGCGAGAGGTCTTAGTGACAAATCGTTTAATTCTGAACCATGAAAAAATTCAAAAGAGAAAAGAAATATTTTTTTAATTTTAATACTTAAAGTAAATTTCATAAAAGTATACAGGGGAATAAGAAATATTTTAGTACTTTATAATCTAAATGTTTTATTGTATATGTTCACTAGGTATTTCAAAGTTCTTAATTTCCTTTATTGAAAACACTTAAGCAACACTTAGCTTTCACAGTAAAATACAATTGCGCAATGGAATATTTTATTTCAATTTGAATATTCTCAACAAAACCACCAATTTCGTTATTATTTCACTTTTTTAAAAACAAATACAAGTTTACATAGAACAATAATGAAATTTAAAGAAATCAAAGAGAACATATCCAGAATGAAATTTAAGTAATTTGCAGAAGTAGAATTCCACGCTTAGATTTATCTCATAAATCATTACAGGATTTAATTTTTAAAACATTTTAACGTGTGATACTCTTTAAAAAATTCCAACATGCATGAAGGTGAGCTTCACAAAAATAAGTACCCGGTTATAAATGAAGTCGAAGACAGAAATGGACAACTTATTCCATGCTTCTTCAAGTCTATGCTACACTTCATCAACTGTATTAGATGGAGAGGGGTGATGGACCAGTCTCTAAGCAACCCAATACTTGGTGTTTTCAATAAATGACAGATGGGGAGTACGTGCAGGCCAGGATAAGAATCAAATACCCTGTGCATCGAGGAAGGTCAGAACCCTACATGCAACGTGGGATCTTGCATTATCTTGTTGGAAGATGTAGTTTGGAAGGTTTTCATATGGAGCACAACCTCTGGACTTAAAATGTCAAAAATGCGCCAATCTGGGCTCAAATTACCGACGATGCGAACTACAGATACGCATGTCATTTACTCAATGGTTCCCTAAACCAAGTGCAGGGCCCAAATTCCGATATCTAATGCAAGCAGATGACGAGTGGTCTACTCAGAGCCTCCAGACACCTATACGGTCATCAGAATACTGCACGCAGAAATGGAACTCGCCTGAAAAAGAGGAAGTTTCGCCACTCCTGTATCCAGTTTTGTCTCTCGGCACACATTATTTTCATTCTATCTCTGTGCAGCATTGTAAAGGAAAGCTGAAGTAATGGCCAGCGTGCTGACTGTCCACGTTGCCGCAAATGTCTTCGAACCGGACGAGCGGATACTGGACGTGCTGCAAACATGCCCATTTTCCGACTAATGGTCTGTAAGAAGTTGTACGGTTTTGTAGGGTCGACCTCACAATATGTCGGAACTCTTGGTTGTTAATCAAGGGAAGGTGCATGCCATTCAGTATATCCCTCAGCATCTTATGACAGTGGTTGGATTTCAAATAGTGCGACGAGTAATATCATGGAACGATAATCCATAATCTCGATAGGCAACGATCTTGCCTGCATCGAATTTCCTCACTAGCTGGTAAGCATTTCTACTTGTTATTCGAGGCATTACACGATATTTCGACCTTACAAAGCGCTTTCCGAATGAAAAGTCCACTACACTACCTTTTTTTAGATACAGTGCTTCAAATGTCGTTTATTCCTTCTGAGACGTCTAAATGCACTAAAATACTAATCATTTGCATATCCTAACTCTTTTTCGTGGTTTTCACATTCGTCAGATCATTCCTTCCTGGTGTTGCAATTTTAATGGGCATTAGTGTTTTTTACAAATGAAATGTACAAAGCTGTAATAAATTTTATTCATTTATTATTTTATCAAAAAAGTGTTTCAAATCAATATTTATCTCGATAAATATTGATTTGTCATTTTGGAATCGATGCGCGTGTATTGAAAGTTAATCAATCAAATTTTCATAAAATCCTATTGATTTAGATAGTAATAACTCCAATTATATGGGTTTTCTTTATAAACATTCTGGGAGGAAAAAATTATAAATAAATTAAAATATTAATAATTTATTTTCGTACTTTTTTTTACGTTATTTAATGGAAACCTATATAATGTTAATTTTTTTCTAATTATATCCACAATTACTAATGTCATTCGGATAGCAACAAGTGAAAGCACCTCTACATTATTTTAGTTTGTCTCTTATGGAGCAAGAATGCTACATTTGAAAGATAAAATTAATTTTGTTTACGGAAAGTGATTTTTGTAATATATTTGTTACGTTAGATGCCTTACCTTTTTAAGGTATCCGAACACGTTCGGAGTACTTTTTAACAAAATAGCATACTAAAACATTATAAATGCTTTTTAGGACTCAATACCAATACATATTACTATACTTAACTATCAAAATTTAAAATAAATTACCTGAATTTTACAAAAATCGCAATTATAAGTGAAATTTTACCAATATTTTTGAAAAACTTCAAAGCAGTTAGAGAAAAAAAGTCATAAACATATATTAGTAAAAGTATTACTAAAACAAATTAGATGCATTTATCTAGAAAATGTACTAAAATTTTAATTTTTTATTAAAATTTAAAATTTTAGAGCTGATTGAGTAAACATAAGAAATGCTACGTTTTTTATGAGACCATTATTTAAATAACAAGCCATAACTCAAAAAGTATTCATACAATAAGACATCTTTTAGTGCATTCTCTAGAAAATAACATAAATATCAGGTTCAAAAAGATTTATAGAAATACATTTGTAATATTTTGATTTATAAGACTCGCCATGACAGTTTTTGAGCAATTTAAATGCCCACTTCTGGTAGATCAAAAACCCACTTCCAGTTTTTCTAAATTTATAAAATTGATTGTAACTGTTCTTCTAGGTAGTGTAGAAACAAAACAAAGTATGTTTCGTAAATTCAAAAGATAGCTGTATTCAAAAAATAAAAAACAAAAATATTTGTCTTGACTGAATTTTGGTCATTTTCAACGTGTTCGGATACCTTAAGCCAAATAAAAGATCTTATGAATTTAAGTTTGTTTATTTTCATCATAATAAAAGAATTACATGTATTTAATAAAATCTACCTTAGAATAATGTTTTCTGCCATAAATTATTTTTATAATTCACAGATGAAGGAAAGAAATACTTAAACTTTTAAATATATTGTTGTAACTTTATTTTCTGCATTATGCAAAAGATTCTGATTTGGCAAGATGTTGAAATAACGAAACTATCTTTATTGTAATACGCATATAACAATTTTCCCATGATATTGTTGATTGCCCTTACGTTAGTGTAATTCAAATTCCTGAATTTTTAACCTGCAGCTGTATATTTTAAACTTATACAATCCACCAATACCACATGTTAAAGATTTTAAATTTTATAGAATATTTAAAAAGCATACATTATATTTTCATCCTTAAAATTTTATGTTTATGGAATTCTTTAAAGAATATTTTTAAACTGCGTTTTTGAAATTCATATGAAACAAAAAAAACATTCCTAAATAGTTAAAGTGAAAGAGGTGTAATTAACATAGCAGTATATGAAATTCTAGTAAATTTTTAACTATTTTTAAATTATAAATTCCTTTAATAAATCCTTTAAGTATGAGTATTTTTCACATAAATATTTCTTAAATAAATAGATTACAAATTAGTTTAAAGTTGAGAAAAATTAGAAAATTCTAAATTATACGTCGGCTTATTTATTTTCCGCTCTTTAATGATGTATCTGCATATTTTTATTATATATGTTACTGAATAATTAATATTATTTTTGTTATTATAAATAATACTTACATACTTTAAAAATGTATATTCTATTAAGTGCAGTTATCTGATACAAACCTTATAATTATTAATTCAGAAAAGAGTTTAATATATCGTATGTACTAAAGTAATTATATATTTTTTCTTTTAGAAGTAATTCAAATTTCAGCGTTTAAGGCTTTATGTTACCCTAAAAGTCATTAAACTGTTGAAAATTTTTTATTGGCTTATTTGATACCCCGAATCTTTATAAATATGCCTGTAAAATTTCAAAGCTTTACCTGCATTTTTTCATTAAGTAATGGAGCAATGTTTGATGCTAAACAGCTAATACCACGCCTACATTTCAGATTATCTGCTAGAAAAGAGCCTGATAAAAAATGAATTAATTATTTTTCTAATGCGCATCAATGAGATTGACATTATATATGCAGTAAAAAATCATTTTAAGAAAGAATTGTGCAATTCATGCAAAAATTCTAGTTTGTGAATTATTTACTGAAGATCAAATGGATTTGGTCAAGATTTAAAAGTTGTGCGTGCTTTTTATGATATTATTATGAATGAAATTAAAACTTCAAAACGGATTCTCCTAAAGCACAAATAATAAATCTCATTTTGATAACTTAGATAATTAAAAATCTAATTCTCAAGAATAGAAAAACTCTCTCATTTTTATATATTTGCTTTTGGTGATATATATATATCCCATGTGTGCGAGATTCAACACCTTTATTATTAAAATATTTTAAGATATTTATTTAAACAATTGCACATATACAGTTCTTAGATTTTGGTGTATTTTACCTATAAATTGCTATTTGATTTTGCTTTTATTCGTGTGCAATATTTAACATGCGAAGGTTTTTAAAATCATGGAAATAAAAAATAAAGGCATAAACATCTTTTGTACATAATGTGCATTAGCTCTGAGCATGGAATTAGCTCTGAAGTGTGTGTATTTATTTTTTTTTATAATTATTAAGACAGTTTTATGAAATATTGATCTTTAATTCGTTTTTTTCTATATATTCATTATGGCAGTATACTGTTTAACTGTTCTACATTTGTGCAATTTTTTATGGTAAGTAGTTTTAAATAAGCTAATTAACATTTCATAAAAGTTTCAGACTATTCGGTGAATATTATATCATGCTATTCATGGAAGGAAAACTTCAAACTAATATTTCTCCATGTTGAATTTTTGTACATATATTGTTATTCAAAACCCTAAGGCTTTTTTAATAATTGAAGTATGAGTTTGCAATTTTTTATACATGTTTTGAAATGTATGTTTTGTAAAACTGTGCATGGAATTAGTTCTAACATGTTTAGTACTTTTTCTAAAAAAATTTCAAAATCAAAATTAATGTTTTTTGGGGAATTTTTGGAAGTTTAACTATAAAAAAAAATTAATAAAAAATTAAAGAGCAGAAACAGAAGAAATCCATGCACAGTTTTATGTAGTATATTATAAGATACTTGGAAAAAAATGTTTGAAAGAAAAGAGATATATTTAAAAAAGCCTTAAGGATTTAAAAAAAGCTAAAAAAATTTAAATTTTACAAACATCTTGCAACAAATTAAAATTTTTTTGTAATGAATTATTATTAAATATTAACTTTTATAAAATACAATTAAAACCAAATATCAAATATTAAAAATAAAAAAATTTGTGAAGATGGTACCATATCGCCTTAAAAACATTTTTCCAAATCTTCTAGGTTGAAAGTTTTGGAGATGTTAACAGGATTTGTGGGAATAAAAATGAAATAATAGATACCTAAACATATGGAAATCGTTAATACTTGCAATTTTTGATGAATATCACAATAAAATGCATATAAAGTTCTAGAAATTTTAAAAAAATTAAATAATATTTTTGATTAATTTATTCCTATCTATATGATTAATCTTTTATTTCTACTTCTTAAATAAACTTGAACACGATTAAGTTGAAAAATGTGCACCTTCCTATTTTCGATACCATTTTTACATATATTTATTTTTTAATATTATTCATAATATTCAATCATAGTATTTTATTTTGAAGAAAGCATACGGAGAACACACACTTAATTTTAATATTGTAAAATATTTTTAAATAAACTTAAAATCCGATGAATCGCAGGCACGATAGTATTCAAATTCATGTGAATTTCTAATAAGAAACCCTTAATATACATTTATTGTGACTACAGTATTAATATTTACTCAAATATTTATATATACGTTTTATAATTCCAGAATTCTTCGAGAAGTTATAACATGAGTCACAAAAGAATTTCTAACGATGAGGACAGTTTTTTTAAAGTTTAACCAGATAATTTTACTAGACTTTTAATATTGAGAATAAGTAGTAGTAGGTACTCTCCTGTTCGTAAACGTCAACAGTACACAAACAGAGGTCTTCTGGCAAACAACCCTTTCTCATGAAATCTTTTTGAAACAATCACCCTTGATACACGGGTTTCTGTGGCTGCATACAAGTAACAAGATAACTGAGAAGCTGTAGACCCTTTGTTACGCCTCACTATAATTGAAAAATGACAATCTTCTCTAGCCGTCGTGGCTCTTGGACGACCTTCCCCTGGCTTTCTCTCGATGGATCCAGTATTCTGGAACTGTATTCATAAATTACACACGACGCTGGACGTTAAATTGAACTTTCTACAAATCTGGACATGACACAGGCCTGCTTCTAGCCTACCCAGAATTCGCCCTCTCATTCCATCATCTAAACGTTGGTGGTTACTCATTTTTACTGTTACAATTTGAATTGAGCCGATTGCTTTAAAATAACACCAAGAAATTCGTCGATGTGTGCTGGCGAATGAAATACGTCTTAACTTACTCGCATTTATAAAGTCTGTTTTTCTGCTGGTTCCGCCTACACACACATATATGATTAAATATTTGCCGTACAAGATTTGTATTTTCATCCAGAAGCAGTGGAATTTCCTTCAGTTCAGTTCTTTTCATGCAATTCAATAAAATATGTAAATTCTCTTAATTTCATACACCAGTGGAAAGGAAGATTTGAAACATACAAAACTACAAATTTTGTTTAGTATCTTTTCTTTCTTGGCATTGTTTGAGCTTAAACTCACCACTGGGTTTCTTTTTTTATCCCTAATTTCAGTTTTGTAAATTATGCGATACATTTCGTATGTACTTGAGAACTTACTGACGTTAAAAGGAAGAAGAAACGTAATGTTACGTAACAAAACGTCGTTGGAGAATCCCTGACTATTTATTTGGTAGGATCGAAATCACCCACCAGAAGGCTTAGAGCTACAAAATTGTAAACCGCGATAGACAGAAAATGATACAGAAAATATGCATGAGCATGAAAATACTATACAATATTATTATACTTATTTTTTGAAAAAAATCTTCTCTGTAGAGAGCAGAGGAGGGGGGACAAAATAACGTCATACGAGATACGATTGATTGCAGATACGAGAAGATTGCAAAATATTGAAATAGGAAACTAGCTAACTATGAATCGTATGGTTATAAAAAATAGAATGTTACTAGGAAGGAATTGTTTCTTGTGTAGTTTTTTAAGATGTAATAACAATAATGGTAAGATTTTTTACTGAAATTTCAAGTAACTGTTTATAGAAAAATGGGGAAAAATTGAAAATAATATATACCCTTCAATAAGTAAAGTTCGCAACACTAAACAAACAATGGCAAGAATTTAGGGAAAATCCCAACAAATTCAAAATTACTTTAAACGGAATTGTCATAATTATAGTTATGCTTTGCAACCTTTTATATTTATAGCTTAAATTTGGGAGAAATAATCGCAAATTCGGCTTGATTGGTAGTCTAAGTGCCCGAGGGCCCTCCTGAGATTGAGGGTCCCAGTGCACAGCCCCCCCCCTAGCCTATTGATAGCTACGCCACTGATTGCTACAGTAACATATATATATATATATGTATATATAAATTCTCTTATTTCATGTATAAAATCCCGGTGTGGCGCCTGTTCATCTGAAGAATGGACCATACCCCCTATTATCTAATTTTTTGTTACATGCAAAGAAGGAAGGTTTTGTTCAAACCTTCCGACTTCGATGAGGCTTACTCACGATCACAAGCATGTATTTTAACTGTTGAATAATTATTTTTTACCATATATCAGCTTTATGTACATATCAAATTTCATTAAAATCTGTCCAGTAGTTTAAAAAATAATCGACACAAACTAGAAATTCTCTTAATTTTGAATTCCAGTATATATTTTCCCATCATATTCTTAAGAATTCTTTAAGAAATAACTCCATCCCTAAGATAAGTCGTATAATAGTCTAGATAAGAAGGAAGAATTATATAAACTTTTTTGCATGCAATAATGGTGTCTAAGAGATAGATCGGAGTTGCCATTTATAGCCCATAAAAATGCTCCTAACTACCAATAAATATCCTTAGGAACATATCCTTATCCAGTTCATTCTCTGTTGTCATCGCATTGAGCTTTTTACGTTATCTCGCCTTATTTGTAATTTATTATCATCTGAAAACACATTGGTCAAAGCGTATCATGGAGAACCAAATGCTTAGAGGATTGTTCCAGAACATTTTAAAAGACGCACAAAATAATTGTGATTTTCTTTTCTAAAAATAAAAAATTAAAATTACATAAAAATAAAGATAATTGACGAGAATAATTAAGTGATATTTACAAATTTCCTTCAATAATTGAAATTTGTTTAAAAACATTTGTTTTATACCATTGCATTTAGTTATATGTGATCAAATTTTTAAATCAATATATTTTTATCTGAACAATGAAATTTCTTATAGAATATTTATCACAAATTTCCTAAGGTTGAATGAATGTATATTCTTTTAATGTAACTGAAATCTAAGTTTCAGCATTAAGCTTCCGATCGTATTAAAAAACTTTCTTTTAACCTTCATATCTTGAATTAAGGTATCTGACTACTTGCGACTTTTTTTTTAAAAAGCAGAGATATCGAGATTTTTTGCTGTTTTTATAGATTTTCTGAGTACATTTTAAGAAAAATATGCTAAAATTAAGAAAAGAAAAAGAATTTTTTTTTTCTAAAATGGGAAAAAAATGGGTAAAAATTTACAAAAAATAACATAAACCTGGCCCATGCAGTACCAAAAGTTCATGAACGAATTTTAAATTTTTCATTTTTGTAATGTTTTGTTTGTTTCACTATGTTATTAGTTTTTTAAATGACCTTCAGGGTAGGAGGTATTTAATTGTTACAAAAACTAGAGAACTTTATCTTAGTTATTTTATGGACAACAGGGGGGCTATATTAAATAAAGGATTGTAAATTTTGTAATAAAACGATTAATAAATAGGAAGGTAAAAACACTTCTACTATTATACAGAACATACACAAAAAAATTCAAATAATTATTTTCAAAACTTTTTGAGAAATCGCGGTCTCCGTATGAGCATTTAAAAAAAACACAAACACACACACATTTCGAGTAAAACGCGTTTTAAAGTATGACATCTTGCTTAAAGTAATGGCATCTGCTTTTACTAAGACACTTGTACTTTTTGTTCTAGTGAACGGAAAATAATAAACTTGGTAATTTTATAAAGCTAATAAGATGGCCTATAAAATAAAATCATAAAAACGATTTGTCAGTTATTGCAAAAATTAACAATTTTAGTGTAATTATGTGCCTTAAATAAGGAAAGAACTTGATTTTCCTTCCGGAAGTTTATTGTTTACACTTCCGTATTCTCCCCTCACCATAAAATTCAATTTACACAAATATTCTCTTTAGCGGATCCCTACAAGACAAAGGAAACATGCCTGTCAAATGTTTGTTGTTCTAATAACTGTAAAAAAAAGAATCTTTTATTTGAAACTTTTGTAATTCCTTTTGGAAATCAACATTCTCATAACCTGCTCTTAGCAGACTCTTTTCCACAAAACAAATATACCTACCAAATTTCAAGTCTGTATGCGTAAGAATTTGAGAAATCTTGAGATGAACGTGTGATTAAATAACTTTTCTCCTTTGTATAGAAAATTAAAACAATGTATTTTATACTTACATTTGCATCAAAATAAAATTTAAAATTTACAAGAGTATATTTATAAATAACGTATATTGAAGGTGTGTTAAATATATGTCGTGGCTCAACACTCAGGATCTATTTGTATTAGAATAAACAATAAAATTATTTTGCAAAGATAAATGGTGTTCCTTTCTATCTAGTAATAATAGCTATAATAATAATTTGGGTTTTAATTTTGTGTTATTCCTATAATCTTGCAAAGTCAAAAGTTCAGAATCTATTATAAAAGCCACATCATCGCTTACGCAAAGATAAAATCATTTTTTAAGCTATGTAACAATAATCCATCATACTGTAGTGTTTTATGTAAATAAATATTTCTTGAGACAGTTAATCATTAATTCAAATAATGGCGATGATAAAGATAATATAAAATTCCAGAATATTTATTTAACATAAAGTAGCACAAATAACTTCATTCAGCATATGTTCAACAAATCATCAATGATCAGAAACACACTATGTAATTTTTAACAAATAATGTTACATAAATATCCCGTTTAAATTAACCTTCAAAGACAAATTTATACTTTAGTAAACTTCGATTTAACATAGGAATATGACTTTCAGAATTTAGAAAATCGATCATCGAAAAACATATAGATCACTGAAGAACACGCCTTAGTTCATGTATCGAAAATGCCTTTAGATGTCAAATATATTGACTTCCATTTGGAACATAATGGAGCTATGTTTTCTTCCCGTAAAAGGAAGCCTTGTTTGACACAATCCACGATCGATTTTCTTTATTATATTTCAAATTAACGATGTTCATATAACTTAAACATATTTTGGCGACTTTTAACAACAGAAGATTTATTAATACTACAATGAAAAATTAACTGCCTGTTGTGTTAGGAGGGGAGAGGGGTGATATTTAGATTAACAAAATATTTTATTTAAGGGGAAGGTAGCAGGAATCAAAGAGAGATAAATATATTTTTTGCGAAAATAAAATCTAAATTTTAAATTGTTATGGAACCACACCATATAATTGCTCAAACGAATTATGTGTTTTCACAAAGAAAGACCGGTCAAGCCTTGATTTCTAAGAAGATGCCTCCCCCCCCCTTTTTTTTAATAATACAGTCGTTTGAAATATGATAGCTATTGGTGGAGGAGTTATTAATTTTGTACCTGATATAATGATTGTTACAACACTTGAGCTTGTCAGGTCCCATTGGAAGCGGACGGTGGAGGGTTCGAGTAAAGATCTGCCATTTTAACAACCAACACAAATTTATTGACTAAATCCCTTAATAGCTTTTAACAGCTTCATTGAGAATTCACTTAATCACTAAACCCAACAAACAATCATTCTTAATCAATAAAATATAATAGAAATTAGATCACTTATCTAATCTCTTAAGCGCTCTTCTCTTTAATACTTGAATAATCTTCCACTTGACTTAACTATACAACCTCCGGTTGCAAACGCTACGTTTTCTTCTACCTCCACTTTCAACCACCATCACGTCTACTCTACGACTAACACTTAAATAGAAGTTCTAATTTACACGAAACGAAGTCCTCTTTACTGAAAAAAGGTTTTTAACTGAAATCACAGTTAAAAAGATTATTTTACCCAAGAGGATTATCAGTAAAATTTGCGAATAGACCCGTTACAAGCTGGAACCCTACTTGTAACGGGAAAGTCTTGGAAGATTTAGTATGCAGCATCAAAACTACATGGCAAATCTTCAGTGACACCAGGTCTCCTACCCCCCCCCATAACAACGCTGACCATGACCTCACGACCATGACCACTCGGCTACCACGATTATTATAAATGTGCGCTAGTGTTACAAATTAATTCCAAAACATCTTGCATGATTTTCATTTACAGTTAATTAAATTTATATATTATATTTCTAAATTGTTAAATTTAATTAATCGAAGAAATAATATTTACATGAACACACTCGATAGCATTTTATTACTCAAGATGTTGATTTTGATGTTTGATTGCATTTTAATCACAATAATCCGAATAGAAATAAATTCTAAACTTAGTGACGAAACAGCTCATAAGGGCTAATGCGTACTGTGCCCCTCTCAGTTTTCTTGATATTTGACAACTGAGGGGCATGATCAGATCTTCCAGTCAGGAGGTCAGTCCGACGCGAATACCCACAGTGTTTAGTTCCCAAGCAAACTTGGTGCTCCTTTAGCGACACACTGAAAGGATGAAAAACTGAATCACCTTGCTTAGCCCGGGATGTGAACCCCGGCCCTGTGGTGAGAAACAGCGATACACTACAACTCAGTCTCTGAGCTTCAAATATAAAATAAAATCTCATTTAAAATCATTATGCTTAATTTCAAATAAGCTGTAGAAAATTAGTAATGATTCAGAATTAAAGCCACTTAGAATGTATCTACAAGAGCTGAAAGAAAATTTTTGAATACGATGTGATAAGTTTTATGCGAATTTGTAATGAATTAGAGAGAGAGAGTCTCCTTTTTAAAATCCACTTTCATCTATCTTAATATACATCACAATAATTCTCTTATTTTTGATTTTCAGAAGAAAGTATGTGCTTTTTGAATCATTGGAAGCTTAGTAATAATTTTGTCTATGTTCGTCGCTCTTTTTTTTCCGGGATTTTTAAAGAAAGCATTGGAATCTATATCTTAGCACAGTGCATTTTTTAAATTAATAAATCTATTGAAAATAAATGAAAATTATTTACCAAAGAAAGAAAAAAATAATCGAGATTATCTTTCTACTAAAGAGGATACATAAAACTAGAACATCACTTCAAACAATTTCTGAAAAAAATCTGTTGATATGATGCAAAATTTTTAGTGATGTGTATAAAGTATTAAATAAAGGAAGAAAATGAAAGTCACAATCTGAGACAACAATGTTCAAATGAATTGACCAGTTGCCTTTGATGATTTTTGACTTTTAAGAAATATTTTGAGAGAAGAAATTATCCATGTATTCATATGTTGTTGTTGTCGTGTCCTTCCCGAAGAGAAGGAATGAAAGTTGCCAGAGCCTGTTAGACAGGTTGGACTTCTTTAACGATAGATGGCGACACCACATATCTCCACCTCCACAATTTAGGCTTGGAACTGGAGGGGTATATTCTCCAGACCCCTGCATTCGTGGTTTCTTCTGCGACCTCCCACAAGACTTTTGGACCCACTGATTTAACAAGCATGTACTCCGTGTGTACTTGGTGGCATCGGGCATCGAACCCAGGCCCTCCGGTCTGGAGTCCTATGCTCTAACCACTAGGCTACCCACGGCCACGGTATTTATATAATTAGCATTTATATAACTAATTGATATCACAACCTGTTGGGATTGTTTTTACCTGCGGTTTTTCTTGTCAAAACATTGAAAGAAACAAATTCGTGCTCTTCACGCATTCTTCTCAAAATATGCATCGTTTTCTTAAAAATTACATGCACCTTGTAAAAAGTCACTCCTTCTTAAAATTTAAATCAAACAGAGTATCTTTAAGTTATTTTGAATTGCAATATTCCAAAACAAAAAACACGGAAACATTTTAAACATATGTTGCAACAGCTGCGAGTAATATAACTACTGATATGGACTGCATTTGAGATAAAATATTTATGTTTATCATTATCGTTACATATACAAGGGGTGATCAAATGAAAAGGTACGAAACGACTCGGTGGGTACAAATATAGACTTTATTCAAAATATACACCATAGGCCAGAGCACAACGATCCCACTGATGAACAAGCCGCAGGATTCCTTGTTCCCAGAATTCCTGTGGCTGTGACGAGACCCAGTCCTTCACAGTGTCCTTGAGTACGTCGTCCAAATTGAAGCGCTTTCCTTTCAGGTGTTTCTTCAGTGGACCAAACACATGGAAATCGCAGGGTGACATGTCCGGACTGTAGGACGGATGGTCCAACGTCTCCCATTGGAACTTGTCCAGTTCCATTTGTGTGACTCTGGAGACGTGTGGACGCGCGTTATCATGGAGCAGAACCACACCCTCCGTGAGCAACCCCGATCTTATGTTCTTGATGGACCTGCGTAGGCGTCGGAGTGTCTCACAGTACACATCGGAGTTAATGCTTTTTCTGTGCTCGAGTAATTCTGTGCTCGCATCATTTGGACGCCGCTTTTTATAAGAGCCTTTGCTCTCTCCTGCGCATGCGGGCACCCGCGCATGATCCGATCCCAGTCAGAGTCTCCAATGGCATCCCGAGATGTCTCGCTACATTCTCCCTTGGAGGAATATGCAAATATTTAACTGTTTCATTTTTATGTCGTTTCGTACCTTTTCATTTGATCACCCCTTGTACAATCGACTCTCGCTAATTCAAACCTTCGATAATTCGAACCTCTCACTAATTCGAAGTATATTCTCAGCCCCAAGAAAAGTTCTTGATATTTCGAACTAAAACAATACCCTTTGGTATACTTAATATTTCGACGTAAAATCTGTGGCTTTCCAGAATACAACACGGGATTATCCGAAGTGATCAAATAAATCTATCATCAATTCAAACACTTACTATCATGTAGAGTCTTGCAGCAAACAGGTTGGAGCTTACATGTTTTGTGTTGTATTGTCTCTGCTTGTCTCCTTTGTAACATAGCTCCTATAATGACCGTCGGAGTTCACTCCTACGACTCTAACAGAATCAAAAGTATCACTAAACAAACTACAAAACTTTTCTCCTTCAAAATCATGTCGATGTGGACGTTTTTCAAGCTTCATTTACTTTCAAAAAAATTTATTGAAAGAGTCAAATTGAATGTAAAAAACAAAAAAATATAACAGATTTTTTCATTAAAAAAATTAATTATGTACTGTAAGTATTGTTTTATAATAGCTGGTTTTTATACATAAATGTATTCTTTTAATCCAGGGCATTTAATAATATTTATATATACTAGCTCAAATATATACTTCTTAAAAATACTTTTAAATAATTTTATGCATATGTACAGTAGTTGCTTTATTACATAGTTTCAAATTTAAATGTGTTCGAAAAAAAATTTTCTTCGTGTATTTTGGGAGTTTTTTCCTACCCTTCTTGATAATTTGAACTTTTGATAGTTCGAAGTTTTTCATTGGTCCCTTCAACTTCGAATTATCGAGAGTCGACTGTAATTTATTTTGACTGAAAACTATAGAATATTATTTGTGTGGTCAATTGGAAGATTATGCAGTGTTGGTACATTCAACTTCTTGTGTGCTCCCCCCCCCCCCTCTCTCTCTGTATATAAATGTATATATTCTAGATCTGCTAATAATTGTTTTTTTCTTCTATGTTCCCACTGTAATGAAATAATATACTGATAATAATGATTTTTTTCTACATAGATGTTTATTGATAATTTAGCTATTTTTGTTGGAAATATTGAATTTATAAATAAGTTTACTTTTATCAAATGCTTATTTATGCTAGTTTTTCTGTTAAAATATGAAGGAAATTACTAAGGTAAGATTTGTCCAAGCAATCCAAATTTTATGAGGTGATTGACTATATAATTGAAAGATAAAAAAAAACTTAAATGAAAGATAGAAAGGATTGTGCCATTCATAAAGTTTGTCTATTTCAATAAGTTGACTGTTCTATTACAAATATATGTTGAAATATGTTGTGAATTTATGTTGAATATGTTGTATATATGTTGAATCTATGTTGTGAATATATGTAGAATATATTATATTATGTTGAATATATGTAGAATATATTATATTATGTTGAATATATGTTGTATATATGTAGAATATATGTTGTGAATATATGTAGAATATATGTTGAAATTTTTTACTTAAAAGATATAATTGCAATATATGAATGTATTAGTTGAATAAAGCAAGATAAATGAGATGATATTTAAGTTTACTTTGGAATCCTAAATACCAAAGTTTAAGAGTGAGCAAATAATTGAGAGTTGAGTAATAATGGTTATTGATTTCGTTTTTGAAGTTATTACCTTAAAATAAAATGTTTGAGCTTTGTTAACCTTTACAACAAGGTCTCATATATATGTATCTTGAATAAGTAAAGATATTTCAAAAGAGCTAGCTCTATTCTACAAATTTACATATAGTTTGACTTTACGGAATAGTAATTCCCCTTTACATTTCAGAGTTATAAGCTAAATCCTAACGAATTATACACATATTATGCTTCGTCATTAATAGTTGTCTGAGACCATTAATGCGTCAATTAATTATATATGCGTTTTGGTATCTACTTTTGCTACTTTTTGGTATTAAATTAGACATTAGTTTTTGTGAGAGATAGTTGAGGAAAATATGGTATGGACAACTATAAGAATGGCTATTAACTGTTAGCAGATTTCTGGAGTTATCACGGTAGAGTTGAAGTTTCCTTTTCTCGTTGTAAATAAGAAATTCTGGATCACTTTCCAGTCAACTGATCAAATACACCTGTGTATTTTTATTTTCTTTCTTTCTTTCTTTCTTTTTTTGCTTTTAAAAGCATCAGATAAAGTGTCACAGATTTTGAATCTCCAGATCAAAGAGAGACTGACTTACTCGAATCTATCAATTGTACCAGGACTCAAAGTCTTTGCCGACCTCTATATATTCCATTAACATTTCCGAGGCTCCTTTTAGGGTCATATATTTGTAAAACTTGAAAAAGAAAAAAAAAGGGGGGGGGTAAGGCTATACGACAATAGTATTCAAAATGTTTTATTGCATATACTTCAAGTTTAAGCAAGTTACGTAAAACACAGTTCGCGAGTCCATCACAAATATTTCACTCGGCATTATTTATTTGAGACAATAGCTGAGCAAAAATCCAGAGTTGGTTGATGAAACAGATTTTCACGAATTCATAGCATTTTTTAATTTCTATCTTGTTAATTTCACCATATTGTATATTTTTCCATTTCTTTCAGCTATGATTGTTAAGAAAATGTTACTAATATAAGTATGCTTCGATTTTTCTTTATACCATCCACTTTCCCGTCAACCCAAATGCATACTTTATAAGAGATATGTGATTGCCACAAATATTTCAAAAGCGATGTTTCTGAAGTAGCGCGCTTATCCGGAGGACAGAACCCGGGACCTTTGGATTCGAAACCGAGTAACTTAACCACTATACTAAAATGATCACTTTAGTACGGAGGTTGTTACTGGCGTATATAGATGAAACCGCTACACACTCCCCTACCAATAAATTAGTTAGGCGAACGAACGATATGGTTGTTAATGCAAGTGGCCAAGTTTTTTTAGTGTTGAAGAGTGGCGTCAAGTAAATTTGATGAGGTTTTTGAAGTGAAACTTCTTTACGCACGCTTGACTTGGGGAGTAAGCTCCTGAATGCATGGCGAGAGCGTTACGAAAAGTGTAATCAGGCAAGGCGAACGCACCCTTGAGTGAGTGAATGAGCGAGTGAGTGAATGAATGAGTGAGTGAATGAGTGAAAGAATGAATGGATGAGTGAATGCGTGAGTGAATAAATGAGGGAGGAAGTGAGTGAATGAATGAGTGAGTGAATGATTGAGTGAGTGAATGAATTATTGAGCTAGTGAGTGAGTGAATGAGCGAGTGAGTGAGTGCGTGTATGAGTGAAAGAATGAATGAGTGCGTGAGTGAGGGAATGAGTGAATGAATGAGTGCGTGAGTGAGGGAATGAGTGAATGAATGAGTGAGTGAATGAGAGAGAAAGTGAATGAGTGAGTGAGTGAGTGAGTGAATGAGTGAGTGACTGAATGAGGAAGTGAATGAGGAAGTGAGTGAGGGAGTGAATGAGTGAGTGAATGAGTGAGTGAATGAGTGAGTGAATGAGTGAATGAATGAGTGAGTGAGTGAATGAATGAATATTTTGTTTCTATCAGAAACCTGGTCAAATGACGATGAAAATGCTGGCATCCCAAATTTTAATTGTATTGCGAGAATTAAGCGCAAAAATGTGAGATCAGCAGGAGTGGCAATTTATCAGAAATCGAATGATGCCTCGAATAAGGTAACTTCGAACATGGACATTTTATTACGATTTATTTGTGAAATCGATATTGGTCAATCATCAATTGGTGATATATGTGCTGCTCACTGTGTTTTGGACGATGGGATAAACATCATAATGGTAGTTGCTCACATTTTGCCCAATAACAAGGTTAATAATATTATAAGGTTTTTGTATAAAAGACTTATGATTCATGGTCGAGTAGGCTCTAAAAAATTAGGTGAAAACTATCATACACATTTCCACTAATTTTAGTAGGGGATTTCAATGTTAATTTCGCGTCTGAAGACAAACAACTCTTGGTAAACTTTCCATAAGATTAATTAGAACTAAAAATGAATAAAATGAATAATAACCGAAATGAGCCTACCACAAGACATGGAAAAACAATCGATGCAGTTTTCTCTAGATACCTTTCTAATTTTCCTACTAAAACATATGCATTTTATTTCTTATACATAAGACTATTGTCTCGGTCTTACAACCAACCACGGCACTTAATGATGCATCCGATCATGAAAATAATGAATAAAAATAAAAAATATATTCAACAATGTTAATTTATTGATGAAAACCCATAATAAATTTAAATATTTGTAGAAAATTAATAAACGTATATGAATATATTATGCATACACTGGTGTCCAAAAGTTAAGCATAAATCGTAAAATGCGAAAAACATGGAGTAAATATTCGTAAATTTCTTGCGGATATTAATTGGTTGAAGAAGAAACATTGGGTTTATGCAAAACCTTTCAGTCGACTACGTCCTGCGCAAAACACCGGCGCATGTCGCATTGCGGAGAAACCGATTCACGCAGAATAGGCAGTTCAGACAAGTTTCGTGCAACTGCTGTGCGAAGGAACGTTGTTAACCATCAAACAAGGTGAATGATGGCACAAAGACGCCAATTGGACATGTTTACGAAAGGAAGAATCGTTGGAATGCTGGAATCCACACGATCACAAACTGAAGGGTCTCGAATTCTGTCTGTGATCACAAAACTGTGGCAGAGGTTTGAAAGAAAGGGAGATGTTACCCGACAACCAGTATCAGGTCGACCTTTCGCCAAGACCGATATCTGGTAATAAGTGCGCGACGTCAGAGGGGCAGTACTGCCAGAGCACTGGATTCGGCACTCACAGTCGCCACAGGAATACGAATTTCAAGACAAACTGTTTACAGGAGACTCAATCATACTGGCCTGTATAGCAGAAGACCAGCAGTTTGCATTCCCCTCATGTCTGCGCATAAACGCCTTTGTTTGAACTGGAGTTTGAAACATCAACATTGGAGTGTGGGAGAGTGGGCCAATGTGATGTTCAGTGACGAGTCCCGGTATAGTCTGAGTAGTGATTCTCGGCGGGTAACGATATGGAGAGGACGTGTAACACGTTTTGAACCAAGAAACATAACGGAAAGACATATTTTCCATCAAGGGGAGTAATGGTACGGGCAGACATCATGATGGACGGCCGCACAGACCTCCATTTCTTTGACACGGGGTCTGTGACTACTCAAAGATACATAGACGAAGTTCTTGAGCCTGATTTAAATCCTATCGAGCATGTATGGGATATGCTCGGGAGACAAATTGCACTCCTTTCGCACCCACCAAGCTCCGTTACAGAAGTGAAGAGAGCTCTCTAAGAAGCTTGGAACCGTTTGAGCCCACAACTCATTCATCATCTCGTAGCAAGTATGGTTAATCGCTGTGCAGCGTGCCTAGCTGTCAGAGGTGACCACATGCTTTATTAAACTGCAACATCGGTATTTTATTTAATGTTTTCTTTTATTTTTTCTTTAAAGTGTGAATCCTTGCTATGCTCAGTTTTCTTTCAAACTGCTACCCTTTGGATAACAAAATTAGTTATTATCATTCTTTTGATTTGCATCCTTATTTTATAACCATTTTACACTCGCATATCACGTTTCCCGTCATTCTGATTTGCAGTTTCTTCTTTATTCACATAATTATCCAACTATGCTTAACTTTTGGAAACCAGTGTATAAACATATTTATAAACAGAGTTAAAGAAGTTTTACTTCAGTCGTGTGGTCTAAAGCACGCTCGTTTTTTTTTCTTGTTTGCTCTTTTTAGCGGATAGATGGCGCCCCGACAGATCAGTATAGGTTTTGCTTTTCTTAACTCAGCTAAAGTCACCAATGAAGTGGAGCGCTTATCTGGAGGACAGAACGCGGAACCTTTGGATTCGAAACCGAGTAACTTAAGCACTATTCCAAAATGATCATTTTACTACGGAGGCTGTCGTTGGTTTATATAAATGAAACCGTTACATTTCCATATTAATGTAAAACAGAAAAATTTTTTTCGATGAAATACTTTTCGAATGTCCCTTGTACATTTAAATCACATGATTTGTATCGAAATTTTTATTATTTTTATTCTTAAAGAAGAATAAAAAATTGTGTACCACACCCACTTCAGTCTATAGCCTTTTCTAACGGTTCCATCTATTCGTTTTCAGTAAAAAGTATTGTAAGGGAAAATTCATGGGAATTCATAGTTCCTTGGAGTTGAAATATATCAATACTGATTCTTCAATGTCAAAACAAATCGTGTTTCTGATTCTCCCATATTATAGTACGAATACATTTTTTTAAACTTCCTCTTGGAAACGGGCTCACTTCATGGATATTTGAATAACAAAATAGAATCGTAAGCCTGTGATGCAAAATAAATCAACGTCACGGACAATAAGGTGTGTTTGAATTCTTTTCGGAAATAAAAATACATGCAGGGATTGGAAGAAAAATATCAAAAATATTTAAGTTGCTCTCAAAATCCATGAATATGAAAAACTATAAGACTTCAAAATATATTTATGTATGATTCTCTCATATACTATATATATATACATATATATATCTAATATATAAAATTCTCGTGTCACAGTGTTTGTAACCAAACTCCTCCGAAACGGTGTGGACGATTCTTATGAAATTTTGTGCGTATATTCAGTAGGTCTGAGAAAAGGACGTAAACTATTTTTCATTCCGATATTGTAATTAGTTAAAAAGATATTAATTAAAAACCTTAAAACAATTAATTGTTTTAACCCTGTGCGTTATTTTCCCCGCCTAGCGTCGTGAATGAACAGAGGTTGAAATTCTTCGGTATTCTCGACGTTATTTAAACAGCCATCCGAATTTTGTTTTTTAAATCAGACAAAAAAATTACAGAATCGGAAAGATAATTTCTTTCGCCACGATACAGTATAATTTTTTTTGTAAAATAATAATATTTTCTATTTTTTAAGATTTTTTTAAAAAAATAGTTAAAATTGATGCGTTTTTATGAAAATTATTTCGAAATCGTTGCGTATGAATTTATTTTCTTGTTATGAAAACGATATTCTATACTAAATAACTTCAAGCCTTTTTCTTTTAGAACCAGTCATTTAAAAAATAAAATGCCCAAAACTTTATTTTTAAAGAATTTTTGAAAAATTGTCGAAAAATTTAACTTAACAATGAATAACTTCGTTAATTATTAAGATTATCATACGAAACTTTTGTTGCGTTTTTAGAATAATGTTATCAAACTTCTGTGGGAAGATTGAAAAAATTGCTTAAAAATTACGGATTTTAAAAAAAAAAGTGATTTTTTGTAAAATAACGTTATTGCTAGAAATAATCTAAACAGTATTTTTTGTACATTTTTTATTTAAAAGTCCTTCGTTTTCGAAATTAATGTGTGAAGTTTGAAAGCATTAACTTAAAAATTAAGCCCTAAAAATACGCGATTTTATATTTAGCCAAGCCTTGGTGTCGAAAAATGGTTTCGCGCCAAATAGCTTAACGTTGTGTTTAAATAAAAATGATTTTTAAAACTTTTAGAATCAGTGATTTAAAAAATAAAATGCCAAAAACCTTTTTGAAAAAATTTTAATAAAACACTCAAAATACTTAAATCAATCACTAAACATTTTCTTCTTTTATAAAGATAATTGCATGAAACTTTTTCTACCGTGTGTCGAACATTTTAAAAAATCCAATTTTACACAATTTACTTCACAATTTTTCTTCAAGATTAAAAATAATAGTGAAATTTTGTAATTTGAAAAATTTCTACTTCTCTGTCTTTTTTCAACATACAACTATTTTTAAAAAGGCTACATTTTCGTTTCTGGGGACTAAAAAATTGCAACGAAAGAATTGAAAAGTGAGTGAGTGATTTATATATTCGCACTGTTCGCCTATTCGAGGGTTTTTGGCGACGGACCTCGAAATTTTCAACCATGGTCAAGTGACGAGGACGACACCTGAGTTTTCACCTATCTCTCCTAATTACCACACCAACGCAAGAACAAATTTCTTAAAAAGGAGTTTTGATATCATAGTTAAATAAATCACTCGCATCGCGCATACACACACATAAGTGCTATCGTCCTGAGAGAAACAGGAAATTCCCATGGGGTTAAGTTATTCACTCGGTAAAAGCCCGTGCAACGCTGGGCTAAGCGGAGAGGAAAGAAACAAAGAAGTAAAAGTAGTTTCAAAAAATAATATTGAAAGGGTTGATTTTGGGAAAAGAAGGGGAAAAGTTAAACGAGAAAGCCATGATATGCACTCAAGGGCCCTGCATTCACATCGTACGCGTCACAACCACACAGAAGTGCTGGCGTCAGAAAGAAAGGAAGAAATTAACATGGGTATTAAGTTATACCATTGGTAAAAGCCCGTGCAACGCCAGGCCAAGTCAGCTAGTATATATATATATATATATATATATATATATATATATATATATATTTGTACATCTTCCCACATGCGTGTGCGTTAAATTCTCCCTCGTGATACTTTAATTCTGTTAAAATTAAATTTAAAAGGATTGACTTCTGGGCATAAAATGAAGTACATTTTATTCAAGTCCACATTTTTATGGACAAATATACTTATGAAAGCATCATACAGAAAAAGAACATGAACATAGTGAGAGACAAGTCAATACTATTTACGATCTAATACTATAGGGACACATACGCATACTTCTATTTAAAACCTGAGAATCCTGCAGTGGAAGGAAGTTCCTTTTGTTACTTGATTGGTTGAAAGTTAGTATGATGTTATTCAGTGACATTACATCAATAAAAGTTCCGGCACATGACAATTACAAATATAATTATTAAAAAAAAGGTACTGCCTCTTGTAAGTACACTGGTGTCCAAAAGTTAAGCATAAATCGTAAAATGCGAAAAACATGGAGTAAATATTCGTAAAATTATTCCATTTTCTTGCGGATATTAATTGGGTGAAGAAGAAACATTGGGTTTATGCTAAACTTTTCAGTCAAATACGTCCTGCGCGAAATTGTATAGTATATTGTATATACTATATTGTATATTGTATAATATAGTATATTGTACATTGTATATACTATATATTGTATAATATATAGTATATTGTATATACTATATATTGTATATATATATATATATATATTTATTTATATATACATTGCATATATATATTGTGTGTGAGTTGCGACTCTAAGGTCGCAGGTGATGTTTGGGACTCCGAATGAACTGACATTGTTATAAAGATAACTAAGTTTATTTGTTTATAAATTTACTGTCAATCAAGATTATAAACCGAGGGAGCAGTCAAATGAATTGGTTACCTTAATTTTCTATGACAAATAACTAAGCACTTGACTGAGTATTATGCTATGAAACAGCACTCAATCGGGTCAACAGGGTATTCCCGTCTAAAGCTTCTTCAAGTTCATCGAGGCTTCCAAAAGTCACTTCGTAAATCTCACTATAATAGCAGCTATATTACTAAATCTACCACTCATTTTTTTTTTTTTTTTGCTGGCGTTTAAATATTATTCAAATTAGCTTACAACCAAGTATTCTCCATAAAAGAAGGTTTTAAACTCAAGCAAATGCTAAATAATTATTTTCCCTAAGAGATTACTGGAAGGGTCTGAATAGTGCCTATCTCATACATATAAATATGACTTTCGTAGCCGGAATAAGAAAAAAAAACGGTGAAATTGTCGAATCGGCCGCTGGTCCGCCAAATTTTGAAAAATTGCTAACTTAGCGCTTTTTTACGCCGCGATCCGACTTCTCTCTCACTGATACAAACGGCCGCGGTGGCCGAGTGGTCTAGGCATCGGATCATGGCTAGCGTGTCATGAGTTCGATCCTAGTACCACTAAAGACCCGCCGTGTAGGGGCGCGATGCACTTTAAATCTGTCGAGAGCTCAAACGTCCTCCGTTGGTGTGGTGTGGTAGTTAGGAGAGGGGGGTGCCAGCTCAGATGTTGTCGTCGTCACTTGACCATGGTTCAAAATTAAGCGGACCGTCGCCAAAAGCCCTCGTGTTGCTAATCAGTGCGACGTTAATATTCTCACTGATACAAAACCATGAAGGTTACCAGATTTGGCGCAATTATCGATTTGGCGAAAAAACACTTGGCAGGATAAGTGTCCGATTCGACAATTCAACCAAAAAAACATGACAGAAGGAAGGCAAACGAGCTAGGTCGGGTCTTTTCTCCTCCAATAAGAACTAATAGTGCATTTTGAAGCAATTACGAGAAAAACTATTCATGCTTATATTTTTATTTTTAAATGTGTTGTTTTTTTGTTCTGTTAATCAAACGTTGGTTTTCTCGGCAAGAAAATTGTCATCATATTTTATATCACTAGACATCAGCTAAGATATGTACAGGATCTTTCGCTACCAGACCGACAAACTGACAGATTGCGTAGGGGGTACAAAGACAACTCACAATTACATAGGAATGCAGGGTCACAGATACTGTAGGTGCAAGAATTTGGTGCGAAAAAGTAGAAAAAAAGAAAAAAGCAGTAATACACATTAATGGGAAAGAAAATACTTTTTAGAAAGGTTATACTACAACAGGTGTTCAAAGTTATTACCAGAAGTCGACTGGCAAGCTTGATAATTGCCTCCCAGTCTCTGATTATGTTCTGGAAGATTCCTCCCGCAGTCTTGCAGTAGATGACGCTGAACGAAAGGTTTCGTAATCACAAACCGTAATGGAAATCGTCACTTACAATATGTTCCCCTGGGGTATTAGAGTGAACTCGTATTCAAACGAAGAGCTGGTCTACATGCTGATCGTGTATGAAGCTGCGGATTGTAACCAGCACGCTGGTTGTACTAAAATCGTTACTCGAACAGGCGTGTTCCACATCACACGCCCTTCACAAGTATCGAAAGGAGATCACTTAAATTTGTTTCTTTAATGAGGGGTACAATGAATCTACAGTGAACGACGAGTATACGTGGCAATGAGGAGTTGGTCTTACGTCTAGTAGAAGACAATGTAAGTACGAGTACTTGAGAGATAGCCTAATAAGAGGGTTTATTTCAGTGCATTGTCGGAAGGATACTCGCAGCAAACCTTTGGAAGCGGTGGATAGGTCGAATTAGCTCTGTTCATTGGCCTGCCAAATCATTGGATTCGTCATTCATGGAATAGCGTCACTTGAAAAGTTGGGTGTGCGAGACTCCCTTTCCTTCATTTGAAAACCTTATTGTAGGGGAGGGTACGTGGCATGCCAGGAACCTTTCAGAACGTAAGGAATTCCATGCAATGCCACTCCCAGGCCTACCAGCAGACTTTTAGTAGTAAACATAAGTACTATAAACATTGGACATGGTAATTCCAATGTCTTAGAAATGTCTTAGGAACGAGGACAACTTCTGAGCTGATACCTATTTTCTAAAATTCGCCACCACGCCAGTGTCAGAATATTGGTCTTCGCTTGAATCTGCATTAACTCGTGTTACATAATGAATCTTTAGTGGTAAGAGAGAGTTTCTAATTTCCGATCTAGCCAAAATTTTGTGTGATTACAATAATTCAGCAATATAAAAAAACCTTCTAACCCCTTGTGCTGATAGGCAATCTCTGTATAATTCAATACGATATTCGAATGTTTCATCTATCAGAATCAAGGGAAAAAATAGAATCAATCCTTAAATCATCCCTCCTACGCATATGTGTTTCAAAGCTTCTGTTTATTTACTTTTGTTGTTCAATTTTACGGCTATTTTATACACATATTTTGAAGATTATCAACGTCTGGAGCAAAGGAAAAGTTTTATGTGTTCCCCAATAGTTGGGGAAACTTCCAATGAACAACTCTCAGCGAGAATATCGGAAAACAATGTGGCAAGTTGCAAGCTTCCGTTTGGCAACGTTTCTTTAGAGACTTTTTCCTCCTCCCCCTCCCTTTTGCTTTAAGAAAAGACGCGGAAGAAAGTTTAAATGAAAAACATTTATTTGTGAAGGCTCTTTATAGAATACTTTTGATATGCATTGACATATTATGGTGGACAACTAATTCATGCGTTCTCCGTTATTCAAATAAAAATAATCATTTTGAAACTTCTTTTCTAGTACAATATAATTGAAATTGGTTTTTGACAGACCTTTCAGTTTAAACACTTATGTAATGTTTTGAATATTTTTCAAACGTGAAAAAATAACTCAAACTTAAGCTGAATTTGAATTTATTCATCCTTATATGTATTGTTCTTTTCAGTTCGAAGTATAGGTAAAAACTAATGCTGCTTCCACAAATAATTCCTTGAATTTTCGTCTTTTCTACTGTTCCTAAATACTTAGAGAGAAATATATTATGTAGTTGATTAAAATGATTGTTGAGACAAATATTATTCAACTCGTTGACAACTAATGACCGCTTAAGCCAAATGAGTTACTAAACAAACAGAAATATAATAAAATAATAGAACATTAATTTGTAAAATAATTAATTTTTAAAATGAATTTTATAATTTTATTTTTATGCATTTGTAATATTAGGAATTTGTATTTTATGTAAATAAATATTTATATTAATACTGTGTATTTATATTGTAAATCTGGAAATAATTTCCTTGTAACATTCTTCAGTTTACAGGATTGGCAACAGTCCGTATTTTGGCATCAGACTAGTTGCAAGCTTTTGATGTGAGCGCAGCTAAGCCTAATGGAATAAAAAAATGTTCATGGAATTCTTTGCGCAAATTTCTATACTTTTACATTATGGAATCAAACGTTCCTAACATGATTTTCTTTTCTCTATGATTCTGTGACATAATGTTAAAAATGTTTCGAGAGCACAAAATATGAACAATTTTCGACTAGAAATAATTCTTTGAGGTTAAAATGAAATAATTTGATTCTTTTACACATTTTTTATAAAGGAATAAAGTTTCAAAAAAGTATAAAATGTCTAAAATATAATCATAATTTTAAAAATAATAAGCACATAAATATAAGAAAACTTTTTGTAAGAAACAAATAGTAAGTTTTACGACGCGCATGATATTTTCTGAAATAATAATTCTAATTACTAGCAATAAGTTGATTTATAAAGTCAAATATATCCTTATTAGATGGTAGCGATTAGATATAAAAAGAATAAAAAATAATATTTTTAAAAATAAAAAAGTACATTTTTAAAATTTTTTCAAAAAACTTAATTTTTTTGAAATTTTTCAAAAAATTACAAATATGTAATACTATAAATAGCTAGGATTTAAAGATTATGATAGAGTTTATAATTCTGTAAAGTTTTATGCATCAAAGTATGATAGTTTTTGAAACGCAATGCGCGTAAGTGAAAAAAACACAAACTGAGAAAAAAGGCTTTAAAGATTTAAATTGAATTTCAGAAAATAAATTTTAAAACTTACATGCTAAAATGCTCCAGGATCATAGGATATGCCTTCCTGTTGCTCAAACAGCTCAATTTCTGTACTCTTTTTAATTTTTTTCTCTGCGAGCTTCAAACGATGACGTTGAGCTCCTCTTTCTTGACGTAAAGATTCGACGATTGTCACGTTCAGCCAGGGACACACAAACATTTTTGTTAATTTTTAAGCCAAATTTCTCTAAAATAGTAATAAGTATTTGATTTCCATCATTAAAAATGCTGGTTGCTAGATTTGCAGCAATCTCTGCAATCTGAAGTCTAGAATCAATCGTCTTCGGACAAAACTTCCAGATTAATGAATTTAAACTTTCATTAGGATTCTGTCTTACCTCCTAAGCATTTCTTCAAGAGTGCCAGATGAGATGTGCAAATACAGGCTTAATTACATCTCGAACAGCTTTCGCAACTGAGGGTTTGTGTTTATAATTTTGTAAATTATTATTAATTGCGGCATTATACTTACACTATGTATTTGGATTTGTAGGGAAAAACCAGTGCATCGGTTCATCATCGGTGCTGCAAGAATGACCCCAAACAGCCCAAATGGCTTTCCGCATTTCCTCTACACTAGTAGAATTGCATTAAATAGCATTACCATAGTAATCCGCAAGCTTATCAATTAAACTATCAGTTAACCTACCTTTACCGCCTATAGTTTTACCATCAGATAATTTCTTCTTACCATATACTAATTTAAGCTTCCTAAGTCTTGTACCCATTCTCTTTTGCACATGGCCTACACATTCTATTTTCAATAAGATGGTCATAGCCGTATGGATTGTTTCAGAAAGGACATTGAATGTTTTTGTGTCGCCATCTCCTATGTAGTTCGAATATTTCAGGTTGTGAAGCTTTTCTGATCGATTAAAAATCCTCAACATCCCGTCAACCTCCATCTTACCAGCAGAGCCAGAATAATTTTTTCTACGTGAAATCTTATGCGCTCTTTGCTATTTATTGTACTTGATACCAAACTTTACCCCTTTATAACTGTCGCTTCATTTGCAAAATGAGGACAACACTTCCCTATCCAAAACCTTACCTGTTTCGGCCCCATTAGAGTACATACTCCAATCAACGATGAATGTCCTCTCGTCTTCCAGGTCCCATCACCACTTACCGTTAAAATGTTATCAGGTAACGAAGAATTTTCTTCGACAGCTGCCCTGTTCATGCTTTCTTCGGCGACTTTCTTCATAACAAGTGAAAGTTTATTATTAATAACATCATATGATTTTTGTTCAACAGGATTAGGAAGACTCTTTACAGAACAAAAGGTTTTTAATGACTCTAAACCTTGACCTATGCATCCCATTGCTAAAATAGATCTTCTGTTAATTTCTGGAGCATTATTTTTATTCCCAATGTTTTCACAGCTTGAAAAAGTACAAATACTCCCACATTTTTTACAATGTATTTCAAAATTCGAACATAAACCACGAGTGGATTTTTCATTAATTGTTAATGGTTTATGACATTTTAAACAGCATGATACTGAAAAAATAGAGCTAAAGGTTTAAATAAAATCAAAAATACGATATTCTTTGAAGTTTTCCCTTACCTTAACAAGATTTGACTTTAATGAAGTCTGAATTCCTGAAAGTTTTTTACTAGAAGCATTTTTCATTTCGGCACACTTACTTGTACTTTTCATTTCTACACACTTCCTCGTATCTTTCATATCTGTAACATGTGAGTCACTTACCTTTAAATATTTATTTCCTCTAAATCTGTTGGGGGCCCAACGATTTTTTCAGAATAAAACAACAAATATCTTCGCTTTAGATAAGCGTTTTAAAAAAACGTGCACTAAAATAAACACAACAGAATCAAAACACAGCAGAATGAATGTGTTGAGTTGCAGGCTTCCTTCTGATCAACTCAAGCGCTTAAAATATTTCATGAGGCTTATTAAAAACAGAAAAATGAAAGGTATGCATAAATTTAAAAATAAATGGGCGTGGCATGTGTCCATTTAAAAGTTGTTATGACTAAATTGCTGTTTGCAATTTTTTGAATAACTTTCGATGTTTTTAGAGTATTGTCACGTGGTTAGTATCAAAATGTTCAGAAAAAAATGAAGAACAAGATATATTTTTTTCGAAAATTCGAAAAAAAAAATTGTTAACACCCTCAGACCCCATAATGCAGATAAAATTTGATTCATGTGGCTGCAATCGCGCGTATTTGTTTGCTTAAATAAATTAATTGTATTCATTTTAAAATTATACAAGATTAATACACAGTACTTAACTATTAGCGAACGTGCTTTCAACCTTCGATGTTAGGGAAAGCAAAGCAAGAAATAATGTAAATTTGCTGTTTGGTAATATTACCAATAGAAAGAAAATGTGTCTTTCAGAAATAAAAAGAGGTCCAAGTTTTGTTTTAATGTATCGGACTGCGTTGAAAACGTCATTTTCGGTCAAAAATCACGTTTTCTTTTAATTTTATCATTTGAAAATTCAAAAAATTAGCTTTCTAAATCTGTCTTTGTTTTGTCTGTGCGATAATTAGAAAAATAGTTGCAGGTGTTTAAAATATTATTACTGCTGTCAAAAGATACCGGAAGTAATGAAATCGAAACCGGAAATGGACTTCTCAACTTTTTCTTATTATTTTTTTTATAATGTTTACCCCATATTTTATTAAGTCTCTTATGCATTGCAAAAATATTTGTCATTAGTTTATTTTGCCTTCAAATTTTTTTAAAAGCTTTTATTTAACTTACAATGTATGTATGTATGTATGTATGTAATTTGTTCGGGTGGAATCTTGCAACTCAATTTTGAAGCTGATATCTTCCTCCCATTGAGCTGAAATTTTGTATGCACGTTTAGTTTGGATGACAATGCATGTTTTGACCATTTACATTCCGATATTGCAATTAATTAAAAAGATATTAATTAAAAACGTTAAACTAGTTTTGGGCGCCAACTTGGATATATCTGCATTGTTGTAATAATTTTATTGTTACAACAATGACAAAAGTTGGCGTCGAAAATCGGTTTTCAGCCAAACTGGAATTTTATAACGTTGCGCTATTGACAGTACTAATTAACTTTGTCTAAAAAATAATCACATTTCTACAACGTAAAAATAATCTAATTTCTACAACGTATGCAATTTTTTTACAAATTTCTATCTATTTTCTTGGATTTAAATTCAAAACATAAAAGTAGAGCTATTTTTCAAGTAGATTGGTACATTGTATACCTTTCTCAACGCTGACAATTTAAACTGAGATGGAGTATTGAAGAAATTCTTTAAATAATTTATCTAACTTTAATCTATGAAACTCAGACAAAAAATAATTACAGAATCGGAAAGATCATTTTTTTATGTATCTTACCCATCAAAAAGGAATCCACTAGGAAAACAATAAGAGAAAAATATTATCTAGAAATGCAATGTATTTTCGATTAAAAAAAATAATTTTATAATAAAATGAAGGAATTTTATAAAGAAATTTTCTAATTTTAAGCCTACAAGTAATTTAAATATACCTCATTTTATCACCAGTAATCTAAACACACACTACGACATGTGTCCTTAAATTTAATTACAAATAGAATCTGTTAATTTAATTTGAATTTAATTATTGATTTTTTCAAAATCAAGTTTCTAAAGATGATTTGAGCAATTAAAAAAAATAGATTCTTACGTAGAAGATATTCAATGTCCAGCAAAAAATTATCATTATTTGATAAAACTTTCTTTTTTGATTACAAAATGTGTTTTTTGAGTCTTAAGCATTTTATTGATTAATACAAATATTTAAATGCCTTTTGAAGTTTTTTAATAAAAAACTAAAATTTTCTTCTAATATGTTAGAGCAGGGGTGGCCAACCAGCGGCACGCGTGCCACATTGTGGCACGCGGGAGTCGTAACTGTGGCACGCGAAGACTTATTGAAAAATTACAATAAATTTATGAAAATATTACTGAATTAATTGAATTACAATAGAAAATTATCATGAAGAGAATATGTAAGAAAACAGAAATTTTCAGCGTGAGATTTTAAAGGCGCTATGCAAGATTCTTTTCTTTTCCTTAGTATAGAGCCAAAAATGAGATCATTCTCCAAAACTTACAAGTACACAGCATTCTAAAGTTCCGAGAAAAGTGTTGAGAACGTGAGACAAAAACAAATAAATTTTCCCTCTCTCGGACGGTCGAATCTGCCCAAAAAGTCACCTTTTCTCGGGGGTGGTTAATTTTTAAACATCTCGGATTTCCATTTGAATTTCAGCTTTTCCTTGCAGTGCTGAAGTTTAGTGTTTATAGATATTGGCTGTCAGCGTGATGTCAAATAAAAAGATTTTTCCGAAGGTGTTGGCTATTTACGATTTCTGTAATTTCAAGAAGTAATTCTGCAATATATTAGGAGAGCAGTTGTTGATAAGGTAGAAGTAATTCTATCGGCACAAAGTAGCCGCTTTATGAAGCAGAGGGAGTGAGAACTTGCATCCATGACTAATCAGAATGCTGGATTCGGAGCCTAGAAAATATGTAGCGTAATATCGGCAAATTGTTTCTAGCTGCCGGAATCAGTTCATTTTAAACTCTGTTTAAGAAGATGATAAGCCTTTTTCCCTTTTCTAAAATTGTTTTTAGATTTTAGCGTTGAGCGTAGTTGTTTTAATTTTTTTTTTATTTTTAACATGTTTACAAGTAAACCTACGACTTCAAAAAGAAATTATGAAAAGGATATTGCAGCACGTGATTTTAAAATTGTCTGTGAAGAACAATACTTGTTAACGCATGAAAATGCTTCCAAGCCTCTTTGTGTGGAATTTGTATAGCAGTTCCAAAAGAATTTAACTGCCATTTGTGAATGTTAGACTGCCATTTTAAACAGCTGCATAGTGATTTCAACAGCAAATATCCTGATGGATCAAATTTGAGAGCGGAATTTATCAATAAAAAATGAAATCTTTAGCCGACTAACAATCCTTGTTCCAGAAGAAAAATGACGAAATGGAAACCATGGTGAAGGCTTCTTATGAACTATCTTTGTTGTATCCCGCAAGAAAAAATTATATTCTGATGGAGAGGAGATAATAAAATGTAGCCGTTTAATTTTCGCCCAAAATGTTGGTGATCTAAATATCAAAAATATGGTTAATAATATAGCTTCGCCTAGAAATACGGCCATGTGTCGTATAGATGACGTGGGCCACGATGTTGGAACGCAAATTGTCTCTGGACTTCAAAATTGCAAATGTTTTTCGTTAACTTTGGATGAAAGCTGTGATATCACAGACAATGCGCAGTTAAGCATCTTTGTGCGTTTCACGAACAATAATTTTGATACTGTGGAAGAACTTCTTGATTTGCGCCCCAACTAGTTTTAATTACAGGTGAAGGGATTTTGAAGGAACTTAAAAATGTAATTGAAGTTAACAAAGTAAAATGGACAAAATTAGACAGTGTTTGCACAGATGGAGCACAGATTTGCACCTTGCGTGGTTGGCAGAATCAAAGGTTTTGTTGCATTGCTTGAAAATTATTTGGGAAGAAAAGTTTTCAAGTGTCATTGTATTATTCATCGAGAAGCTCTTTGTGCCAAGGTCTTAAACTTGTCTTTCGGTGTTGACCCCATGGTGCGCTGCATCAACAAAATACGAGCTCGTGCTCTGAATCAACGAAGATTTCATATGCTTTCCCCGAAGAAACGAAAGAAAATGGCAAGTGACTCCTTCACTGTAGTGTGCGCTGGTTTTCCAAAGGAAAGTCGCTTGCGAGATTTTGTAGTTTGAGGGAACGTGTTTTAGAATATCTGGAAGAAAACGACGAACTACCCAGTGAATGCTCGCTCCTCATGAGTGAAAATTGGCAGTTGGATTTAGCTTTTCTTACCGATATAATGGAAAATTTAAACAATTTTAATTTAAGATTACAAGGAAAATGTTGTATTTTTTCTACCGTAGTTGGTCATATATCTCCTTTTGTGAACAAACTTTTACTTTTTTTGTCTGGATTTTGGAGAGAAAAAATTAACTTACTTCCCATTCATGCAGGAATTATCTACCAAAGTTAGTAATGTTCCGAACTATGATAGATTTAAAATTTAATATCCATTTTACAGGATTCTTTCAGTGCCAGGTTTGAGGATTTTAAAGATAATAAAAAAATACTGAACTTTTCACTAATCCTTTTTCGATTTCTCTTCAAAACATTAATTGTTACCCACCTCTGGTACAAATCAAAATTATTGACCTAGAGCACCATATTAATCTGAAAAGCAAATATAAGGAAATTATTTTAAACCGCAAATGATCCGAATTACATCGAATTTTGAAAATTTGTGCCACCAAGCAATTTTCCAAATTTACATGATTTAGCGGTCAGATATTGTTGTAGGTTTGGATCAACATATGTTTGTGAAGAAATGTTTTCTGTTATGAACGTAATTAAATCAAAATATCGCTCAAAATTGACTGATATGCACCTAAAACGCTTAATTTTTTTAGCATCTTCACGAACTAATCCAAATGTAGATGATTTTGTAAAAACAGTAAAATTCAAAAGCCCTATTATAAGAAAGACTACTGCTTAGTAATCTTTTAAAATTAAATGTTTCAAGTTGCTTATTTTTATTATAAGCTAACTGACTGATCCTGTAAAAATTTACCAACAATAAAATATAAGTTTCTACTTTTTTTAAAACTTTTATACCATTTTTTTTTTACATTTTCGCTACATAGAACTTGCATTTAAAAATATGTTTTTGGTGTAAATAACCCATAATAGCCTATAAGTAACATTTTTTCACTTTTGTATATTTTTTAGTTTGGTGGAAATGTTGGAAGTGGCACGCGTAACTTTTTTTTATCAGATTGTGGCACGCTTCCCAAAAAGGTTGGCCACCCCTGTGTTAGAGAAATATATCCCTTATCTTCAAAATATTTCAAATAAATAATATATTCTTTAAGTTTTTCAAAAATAGTCAAAATTTTAATTAAACATTTAATAACTTTGTCATTTATGAAGATAATCTCACTAAACCTTTTTTTTTTTCGTGTGTAGAACAATGTTACCCAAAATCTGCACGAAGATGGAAAAAATTGCTTAAAAATTACGGATTTGAAAAAATTGTGTTTTTAGTCTAATACCATTTTGCGAGAATTAATTCAGCTAAACCAGGGATGGCGAACCAGTGTTCAATGAGTTGAACAGGCTGAGAAACCTGTCCAGCGATAACTAAAAAGTAAAAAATAAATTAAATGTAAAAAAACTTTTTTAAGAACAAGCTTTTATTTAAACGCGCTAAAAAGAATAAAATAAACTTTTCCTTTAAAAGTTTTTTTACTATCAACTTATAACGGCATTACACAATTTATATGATATAAAAGCTTGTCGCGAGATTTAACAGTGTAGATAAACAAGTAAAATAAATAACTTGACCTGATTGATTTTGGTTTTTAAAAATTCAAACTAAGTAAATATGAGTACTTAAATATTGCGACAAGCTTTTATATCATATAAATTGTGTAATGACGTTATAAGTTGATAGTAAAAAAGTTTTAAAAGGAAAAGTTTATTTTATTCTTTTTAGCGCGTTTAAATAAAAGCTTGTTCTTAAAAAAGTTTTTTTACATTTAATTTTTTTCTGCATAAAACGCTTGCCTGATTGTCCCGAATTGTCTCGGGTTCGTATATAATACAGTGAATTATTATCCCGAGAAAACTCAGATGAAGCAGAGTTTGTCAGTACGATTTGTTTTATAAGGGTTTTACTCGGCCTGGGGGAAATGAAAGGAAATATTCAGCTTTGATTGGTAGTTAGCTAAGTTTTGTTGGTTTCGTGGATCTTTTGGCGGGACAGGTCACGTGTTTTCCCTATTGTAGAGTACACGTCGGCTGGTGGATTAGTAATGCCCAAAGAAGGATAGTTCCGTTGAAAAAAAAGTAAAATAATGGCGATGTTGCAAGATAGCGAAAGCGATGATTTTTTCAGAGGTGGACATTGAAAATAGTGGAAGTGATTCTTCTGTGTGTTGCCTACATTTTGTATTGTAAATCAGGAGGTTCATGATCACCTAAACAATTTAGAATGGAGCTGATTGA